>OY720148.1:46370697-46493224 GCA_963082955.1 Cheilosia grossa | reverse complement strand
CACCTAACTTGTGCTGATGACACTAGAAGAGTCTCGTCTATCCACGGTAGAATTACTTCAAATCCCAGTGCCGGTGGCTCAACGAAGGTTACGGAATACCGACAGCTCCCGGTGATAGAACGGACCATTGGAGCGCACCGCAGAAACTCGAGATTCGCACGCAACGTAAGTTCACACATCCGTTTGAGTGTTTTTGTCATAATATTTGAATTTAGATCGTTTCAGGTTCCATCGGATGAATACGAAAAGCTGAAAGGTAATTTTCTCTCTTTGCCAGCCTGAAACGATCGCCAACAAGTTTTTGCTTTTAGCGGTGACGCAGACATATCCAAAGCATCATTCACTGCAACCGATTCAAGCTATTGATGAGCAATTTATGCCCATCGAGGAGCTGAGCACATCAACGGAACCGTACACTGACAATCATCATTCGTGGAAAAAGCCGTCGGTTTTATTTCCACAACTGTGAAGATCCTACTCGGGGACTCATAGGTTAAGCTGAGAAACTGCTTCAGAAAAACTCGTGTTCTTATCGCTTGTATACGACGAGAGACGTGTTTTAGAAAATTATAGTAAATAAACGCACCACTGGGTTTAGACAAGTCTTTATGTGAAATTAGTTGTAGCGTTTGACTGCAAGCTGATAACAGCTCTGATGCCAGGTCACCAAAATCATGTTGTACTTGAACTGAAAACAGTTGGAAAAAGCTGCAGCGCTAACAAATAAGCTGCGGGGTGCCCTCTATTACCCAACAAAGTCGACGTTTTTGAAAAGCAACGGCGAAATAGGTAGGAAGAATCTATATCTCTAGAACAAAAGCCCAGACGATATAGAACGCTGCTTTCCAGAAAAACAAAAATCCATTAACTCCTTACTAAAAGCTAAATATCCAGGTGGATAACAAGACACGAATACAGGCAAAGATGAAAGGGTGAACCGTGTACTAGATCAGAGTCGATGTCGGCAAACTATTAAGCGTCGTAGATTTCACTGTGAGGTAGAGCCCCCTAGTTAACCTCAACTTGGCAATATCAAAACTCATCTTTTCCCGGGCCGAACTGGCTATCTGTCGAGCTTTTTGAGGAAGTGGAAGAGACGGAGCTCTTTTGCAGCCATTTTCTTTAGTACATCTAGAATGTTGAGCGTGAACACCAAATAAACTTTAGTCCGATGGGACCGCAATTGTCCGGACAAAAAAGTAGCCAATGGCCTCACCTTAGGATAGCAAAAAAGTGCATTCATAAAGCTATTCTGCAAATTTAGTTGTGTTAGGCAACTGCGATACATTTTAAAGGTTTTTATTTTGAAATAACATCATTTGAAAGATTTTTGAATCGCCTTCCCAACTGAAAAATTCCAAAAACGGCAAAAAATTGTGGCGGGCTCTCAAACAAAGTGCCAAATTGCAGCTTTAGTCGCACAACGGTCACGCTGATCGAAATGCAAAGCCAAAGGGGTCGGTAAACAAGTTTTGTATATGCAATGTATAACCCTTGTGTGGGGGTTGTCAGGTCTGCTTATAAAAAATATAAAATTAACTTCCTCAGCTGTCACACTTTTGGGAGAGTGAAATTCAAAAAAAAAAAAAGACTTTCTGCACAATTCCACAGAGTTGGTAATAAGAAGTCGATGCTCGCCTTTATCGAGGACTAGGAATGATAATTTAGTACCCCAAAAAAGTTTCAGAAATAAATAATTAAAACTGTCCCATTGCATCTAAAAATACCTGGCTGCAAACGACCGTCTGGCTGTATGTTTAGAACTTGCTCTTATTCATACGCTGTCCTCTTCTCTTTTCCAGCTTTTCAATATCAAATGGGTTGGCTAAGGTGATAGTTGACAATCAAAATCCATAGCTTTACTTTAACGTAAGGTGACTGTCAAATTGACAGTTTCAATCAATCAATTTCATGTGACAGCTATTTAGGTGTAGCTTTCATGAATACATTTGTGTCATTTTCGCAGGTGTGCACCTCGGCTTCAGCTCCAAAAAAATTAAATACTTTAGTGAAATAAAAATACACTAAATAAATTAACATAAAAAAAATGATAGGTGAATTTTGAAAATTCGTGAAATGCGAGATTTACTTCATTGGAACTTTTCTACAGAAATGAAGAAAATAATCACAAAAATGTCCAACTATCAAGAAGAAACCTGAGAAATAAAGCAAATATATTGGAATTCCAAACCCGATGTAAGAATGCATATTTACAAATATTCATTGTTGATTGGTAGCATTTATTATTGTGTATTTTAGATTTCTTAAAAACTTTCCTTATGAAGAGAAAATGTACAAATGATCCGTATTTGCTCTTTTTTACTTTGAGACCTTAAAAAAGACAAACAAATTTATTGTAATTTGTGATCGTTTTTTTTATTCTCAATTGCACTTACATTTTTCACAATAAAAAAGAAACACCTCGACTCCAATGTGTATCAGCTGCTCGGAATGACAGCGTCGGTAAGGAAATGACGTACAAAACTCTAAGCGCTGCCCTACTTCGTTGTAGTAGACCGATAAGTCGATTCGACTTTGGTCTAAAAATATCTCGAATTTATTTAACTTTATGCCTTCAGTCGACTTTTAGAACTTCTTCTATATTGGAACTTGTTTCCGGGATGTTCAAAGTAATGAATCTTTCATTATAAATAATTACTAGTGATCTTGAATAAACAACTAAGGGAAGTGCTTGCTCCATCCCCATGAGGTGTCCTTCTCATCGCGCTAAGATATAGCATTCCAATTTTTTCTTTACCTATCCTACGGATGGTGTCGCGCCCCTGTTTCGAAATTCTTCTAAAACGCCTAATGACATCCTTCAAATACCTAAAGATATAGGATGGTATTTGAAAGTAAGATCGGATAATGATTCTCGTTCAGTATATCGAGGACAAACAGGCAGAATCTTCTCCCATTATACATCCATATGGGTTTAAAAAAAATGATATAATCAGAGGACATACCCTTAAATCTACAAAATTAGAATTTGGTACGAGGGACGAAAGAAAATCGTCCTCTGAGAAGAAACAATGGCTGAGCATTTTTTTTTGGTTGGAGAAATTTTCTAGCAATTTAAAAACATGGCCGACCATTAAGTTCGTCCCTTTTCGTCATCTACATTAGAGCACCCACCAACAAAAACAAAAAATCAAGCTTTACCATTCAATACATACAAATTGTATCGCCTGTCTGTCTAAGCTTACAATAAGCATAAGAATATACTCACTCAGGAGCCGATGCATTCTGCTTGAATTACTCACCTTACATCAGCTCCGATTGGATAACAGTCCTGAGATATAGCTCACAGTGTCACCAACAACTCTATTGTTGTTTAGCAAAAAGCTGTACCTGTGACAATATGCCAATCTCATTATGTGTCAATTTCTTATTGAAGAAAGAATTTTTTTTTTTTGAATTTATTAAAAATAACCACAAGATTCTATCAGTGATCTGGTTTTTCTTAAATAAACTTATTCACCCTCTAAACAAACCAGTTAGCAGCTCTGGCAAAGTTGTTTTATAAAGTAAACATATTCATTCTTGGAATTAATTGCTGCAAAGGAAATATCATATATAAAGAGACAGTTTCAGTGGAGGATCGGCAGTTAAAGATCGTAATTTGCAAAGTGAAGTATATAATAAAACAAAAACAAAAAAAAAAAATACTTATACAAAATGCGTTTCCTGTTGAGCATCGCCATGCTGGCCTTGATCCTGGCCTATTTCCAAGTGACAGCCGAGGAAGAGCTTCCAGAACTGCGTCGTGTTAGAAGACAGTTTGGTAAATTTGGCGGCGGCGGATATGGTGGACATGGAGGAGGTTATGGAGGAGGTTATGGAGGAGGTTATGGTGGACATGGAGGAGGTTATGGTGGACATGGAGGAGGTTACGGAGGAGGAGGCTATGGAGGAGGTTATGGTGGCGGTCATCATGGAGGAGGTTATGGTGGCGGTCATTATGGAGGAGGCTATGGCGGCGGTCATGGTTTCCATGGATAAAATAGATTCCAACTTTGAATAAATAAAATTGGGATTTAACATTTTCATTATTAAGAACTAGTTCATTATTTTGATAGGGAGCAACAACTCTATAGACATAGAGTGAATGAATTACCCAAGTGATGCATATTTAATAAAATAGGGCTCAAAGTCTGTCGCTTAAACTGGTTATGCACATTATACTGCGAAACGATCTCTTGGACTAATCTGCTGATTTTGTGTGGACTGTTCGGTGTCACTAAATTTCGATAGCCGATTTAAATCCTTATAGCAATTGATTCTTTCTTCTCTAACTTAATCCACGATTCCACGGTCGCCTTCAGTATTATTTTGTTCGACCCTATTTGGGGCTTGAGATTCTCTGCACAGTCATCAAATAAATGCATATTTACTAAAATTACATTTTCCTGGTCTTCTAATAAAGCTACAACTTTTTAATACCTTAAAACAATCTCTACTGGATTTTGGTACAATAAATAAAATAAAATTAAAACCAGTGGCGCAAAATTAAGGTCATCCCATGAGCTGACCTGGACGGAAGTTGGAAGCAAATTTTAACTAAAAAGCTTCCTCTATCGTTCACTTCATCGATAACTATGACGCTTTCTAACCTTCTACTATTGTCAATTGTCAAACACTGAAATATATTATATTTTATATATATGCATCTTTGAGCAATGTTCCTTCTGGACTGTTACTCATTTGACTTTTATTCTTATTTTAGACTGTTCGCCCCTTTGTTGCATATGTACCTTCCCATTCATCACGACTTGTTTCCAATAACTTGTTGGTTCCATTTATTTAATTTAATTTATTCGACGAATTCAGCAGACTTTCAAAAGCTATAATGTTTGGAGCTTGTAAATTGTTGATTACAAAAAATGTCTGTACAACATATAAGAAAGTCGTTACCTTGCACGTGGATTGGATTCACACCACACACTAGTCATACGATAGTTAGATAGAAAGATAGATAGATATAATATTTATTTTCTTATGATTTTTTACGGTACCGTAACAATTTAATAGTTTATACAAAATACTCAATACCTAGGAAAATATATAAGAAAAATTTAGTGACATTTTTTATTTTTACAAACAAGAGTAGGTACGCCGTTCTTGTGACGAATAAATTCTTCAGAAAAACAAGTTTTATTATAAGTAGAACATATCATCAAAGATTTAGAAGAACAGTCTTTCTGAATCTTAGTTTATGATACAAACCGGCAGATGTGGCAGATTTATTTATTTATTTTTTTTTTTTTTTTTAAAGAGGATTAACAAGTTTTTTTTTAACGTGTGATTCGAATGACACGCAACTAATTTTCTCTAATTTTTTTAAATGAACACTCGAATTTTGTTTGTGACAGTACAATCTTTACCTAAAAGAAGGAGCTACTGAGCCAGGTATAGTTGCGGAGGAATAAATTCTACTACATCAAAGCGTCTCCAAAGTAAACTGATACAATGAATACTTGTAAGGTATGCAAAATATTCAATCCCGAATAAATGGACTCTGCGGTTTAAAGCTATATTTTCGTAACCTTTTCTTGAAACCACAAAAAAGCTAAACGACTTTCTATTTCACTACCTTTATTCATTTAATTCATTCGAATACACATTTATCCATAGAAACCACCATGGTGATGATGATGATGGCCGCCAAAGCCACCGCCACCGAATCCACCGTGTCCTCCGAAGCCACCATGTCCGAATCCTCCTCCATGTCCATAACCGCCGCCACCGTGGCCAAAGCCACCACCATATCCGCGATCGAAACCACCATGCTGTCTCCTAACTCGGACGAGCTCGGGAAGCTCCTCTTCGGTTTGGGCCATCACTTGGAAGTAGGCCAGGATCAATGCCAGGACAGCAATACTCAATAGGAATCGCATTTTCTACTTGTGTTGGAGAGGTGTTAACTTTGCTCTACAAATCTTGTTGTTCAACTGTTGATGTGGCTCAGAATTTTCTCGCTTTTATTTAAGTATTTTATTATAATAATGATACAAGCGCCCTGTTCGATCAGATACGAATAATGAGAGCTAAACTCAATATACGCCTGTCTCACTTGACGAGCTGCATTGTGCAGACCTACTCTAAACTGTTTTACCTTTGAGCAGGAGGGATTTCCCTGCGCAACAAGCTAGATCAAGTTGATGGGTAGATTACATTTAGGATAACAATAACTATAGTAGGGTTTGGAAATAGCGCGGACTATAACCCGTTTAGAACTGAAAAACAAACCAGATCACTGATTCATCTTTGGGTAGTTGGTAAACAATACTTAAGTGTTGATGAGCTTTGATGAGCTATTTAATTAAAACTAAAAGGAGTTTCCCAATTTTATGACCACTAAAGAGTATGAGTTCGCAATAGCCAAACTGCAAACTCAAAATGAATTCGCATAAATTAAGACGATTTTTGCTGATTGATTTTATTGTAAATACATCCGGCTTTCCGGTTAAAAAGTTGTTTTAATAGTGGAAAATTTTATGGTTGGTGATTAATTTAGTGTCAGCTATAAAGGGAGCATCAACAATCTCGAGAATAACACGATCCGTTTTTGCCTTCTATAATAATCGACAGAATAAAGTAGAAAGACCCAGTTTGTTCAGTCTTGGTTATCTTTAACCATCGGTTATTCCAGCTGGTAACCAGTGAATGCGTTGTTCAGCAATATATTAATCAAAGAATCAGTGGTTTGGTTAGTTAACCAGAGGAATCGATAACCAGCCGATTTTGAGCGGTTAATGATATTTATCCACTGTTTTTCTGTGATTTCTTTGAAATCTTTCACATCTTATTCGTTGACGTTTTCAACTGACACATATATAGAATACACTACACGCCAGTCAATTGAAGGTGAGAGTACAGATTCCTTACCAAATAATGGATGCAAAGAATGAATAAGGATTATTTTCAGCATTTTTAGGCCATGGCAGTCCTCATAAATTGAGGAAATATTGAGAGATAAAGAAAATTGGGATTCTTGTTGAATAAATTAACATGAGGCCTTTTGATTTTTAACAAATTTTATTGGTCTTATTGATTTTGTACTTTATTTACTTTATTTGTTTTTATTTATTTTTTTTCAAAAATTTGCATATTGTCTCACAAAAACTTCAGTTCTTAAAAAATTCCTGTATTATTGGATTTTGACATTTTTTTTTGTGTGTTTAGTAAGAAAACTAAAAACAAATACATTAATAAGAAATCTAACTAAACAAATTACTTATCAAAAACAAAGGACCCGAAAAAAAAAATCACTGAATTGACAAATAAACTAAAAAAAAGAGCGAATTGTTGGAAGGCTATGGTTTGGTGACCGAAGTGGAAAAACGCTCAGCAAACACTTTTTGGTTATCACTGATTTATAACCATTGGTTTACCTAAATCTATGGTAACCTAACTGAGGATTTAACCAGCTGTGAACAGACCGGCCCTAAGTGGAATTTAATAAAAATATCAATACATACCCAAAATCATATTTATAATAGATTGCGAAATTTTCAATATAAAATCACCCATTGTGACCTGAAGAATATTTATTATATTTATTTTGTGAAGTTTAAAAATGATTTTTAGTAAGGCCCATATGTTTTGGCTGTTGGCGAACTTTTATATAAGCCTGCTGAAAAGTAGTCTCAATTAAATGGACATAAAAAAAAAAGGATTTTTGTTTTGAAACTCCCGCATAGATCTGTTTCTTAAAGTTTCAGTTTCAATAAAAATAAATTGCGCCAAACTCATACAAAATTCTAGTCTTGACCTTAAATCTTTGGAACCTTATGATTTTGATTTGCGTAAAAAATATATTTTATGTGAATTCCTCTGATTTAAAGTCGAAACTAAAAATGTTTAATACTCTTTTATGTGTAGCACCACGGTGACACTGAACAAAGAAGAAAAGCTATTCAACTGAACTTCAATAATAGCGGAGTGATTTTCAAACGAGAAATTGACCAGAAGAAAATAGGAAAATTTTCTATATTTACATAAGGCCTTACCAATAAACATTTTAGTTTCGACTCTAAATTTTAGTAGTTCACAGTGGACATATTTTCTATACAAAATATGGAATTCCGCATATTTAAAGTCGATACTAAATTTGTTATTCGTACGGCGGATTATATACAACATTTAGCGACAAAAGTTTCACTTCTGGCCTCCTTTTTTTTTTGTATGGAAGGTGCCACTTTGTACATACATTTCACTTCATTTTACTATTAAAACACGGCCGTATTTGACTGCAACGTTGCGTCAAATTTTCCAATCAATCGACCGCAAACCTCTCGAGTCGAGTCGAATAAAGTCAAAAGTTGGCTAACCTTGACTCCTTTTTTTTGCTGATTAGAAGCCGATTTTTTTAAAATCTCTACTTGTAGAATTTCTTCAGCATATAAGGAGAAACATTAACAATATATCCAAAAACGACTTTAGAAATATTTTTGACAAATTCTCATTAGGCAAGCAAAATGGGTTAAAGCTTTTTTCAACTGTGCTACAGCTCACGAATAGTTGACAAATATAAGAGGGTGCAGCATGATGTGAGGAAGGTTTCTCTGCGCCAAAGAGAGTAGGTTATTTAAAAAATTAAAAAAACAAAAAAAAAAAACAAACTTCTATGGATATTCTCGATAAAGATGCTCGAAATAAGGGCTGTATTCTTCGGAAAATTATACTTTGATAAAGTCTTTGTTCATGTTTTGCATTTGATTATAGTCATACGCTGTTTTTGTGACGAATCCCTTCTTTAGAAAACCAAACTTCGATAAAACAAAAAAATATGTAAACAAGGTTAGACGAACTATTGAGTGTTTGCTAAAATTTCGCAAATATGAAAACATTTTCAAACCAGTTAAAAGAAATGCTAAATAGCTTCATCTGCGAAAATCGTTTACACTTATGCAAACTGCGTCGTTTTGAGTTTTACATATTTTATAATTGTAAATCAGAATATCTATTGCGATCTTAACCTTTTTAGTGCTTCTTGAGATTGGGAGACCCCTTTTGAATAGCTCATCAACATTCACGCAGTTTTGTTTACCGTAACTGAATCAGTGATATGATGGTTTGCGGTTATTTCCAAACGGGTTTCTATTCCGCATTTCGTGGCCATCACCATCATGGTGGATATGGACATGGTTTCTATTGATAAGTGGCAGGTGTTTAAAGGAAATGACTGAATAAAAAGAACTGAACTGTACATTTTGTTTTACTGCCTAATATTGGTCAGAAGTTGCTTACAAAGTTCGGCTTGGATATAACTTTCTCCCTGTGTGAGGATAGAGACCACTTGAGTAGGCCTACTTCTTCTTGTTAACTTTCCAGCAGTTGCTTAAGCTAGCTTACTCCCATGCGAACTTGTTATGGTTCTCTTTTTAGACGTTCGCTCATTGGGTTTATTTTATTTCACGTTTACTCTGTGGGAATCATTTTGGGCAGCTATTGCTGTCAATACTTCCAAAAGGCGGACAGTTCTGCATGTTCTTCTTAAGTTCTTGTATAAGATGTATCGGAAAATGGCCGAAAATCTTCTCAAATCTATGAACATTGAACCAGATTTTTATGTCGGCTGAAGGCGCTTATCGACCGAAGGTTTTTCCATTTTTTTGACACAAAGGCAGGCGCAGTGGCTTAGTGGTTAGTGTGTTGGACTACTAAGCGAGGGACTCAGGTTCGAATCCCGCAAAACCCAAATTCCAACTTAGGGTTTTTTCCACTGCGCCGCCTCTCGCGAACGTCTGACAAACATCCGAGAGTATAACTGTCTTAAGAGCTTCTCAATTAGCCGTTTGGAATCGGCATAAAATTGTAGATCCCTTCCATTCGTTCCAAAAATGAAACTCATACAAAACGAATGGTTGTGAGAAGCTAGGCCTTGGGTCTCTACAGACCTGTTGCGCCAACTATATATATATATATTTTGACACAAAGCCCTTTGACATACCTTGCCATTTCAAAACTGAGGATAATCTCTGGGCTAAAATAAAAGTTACAACACAAATGTAGCAAACCTCTTGTAACTGACATGCTCGTATATGGCGTATTCAGGGATCAACACTCCCCTTGCTTGCATAGCTCCACTTTTATGGAGCATAAATTATTCATAATCCAGTTTTAACTGACATGAAATACTTTTCAATATCATTATCAAGGTCACAGAGTCAGTAAACAAAAGCAAGGCTGCGTGCCCCTCCTTTCCAAAGGTAGTTTTCAATTAAAACAATCAATGCGACTTATATTATTATTTTTGGGAAACCCTTAACCCGTCAAAATGACTCTGAAAGATCACTGTGCAATTATTTTACACAATAAGTTGCTAACTGTGTTGACAAACATGTCCGAGATGCAAAAAGCTATATACCAAGTACGAGTTACATATGCACGTGATTTGTGTACACGAATTCATATTTGCAAACGGGTTAGTAGTCATTCACATCGGCTTATTTCTTAAACAAACATGAATTTTGCTATGCATCCAGCGGGAAGATATAAAAGCGACTGACCTGCAGGAACATCAGCAGTTGGACATTACAAGTTGCAAAGTGAATTGAAGTAACGAGTGCAAATACCTAAGTGAAAAATGCGCATCTTATTGAGTTTTGTTGTCCTGGGCGTGATCCTGGCCTACTTCCAAGTGAAAGCCACTGAGCAAGAGTTTTCAGAACTACTTCGAGTTAGGAGACACAACGGTGGAGGATATGGGCACGGTGGCGGAGGAGGTGGCTATGGGGGTGGTGGTCGTGGAGACGGCGGTGGCGGACATTTCGGTGGTCATCACGGTGGCGGCTATGGAGGTGGTCATCATCACGGCGGTGGATATGGAGGCGGTCACCATGGATAGACCTGTTGTTAGTGCAATAATATTAAAAATAAATTTAACTTAGTATTTTATTTACCCTTCTTACAATGGTGGAGTATATGTGTTAATTTTGAGAAATCATGAACGAATTTTATTGCAGGTAAATGGTATTTAATAAGTTAATAATCTACACATATTACGTCTTGTGAGCCTAAAGAAGATTTTTTGTCGATTCAAATCCAGGCAGTCGAAATGCGCAATTGACTTACTTTTGAATCGAAGGAGACTGTGAAAGTTAAGCTCAATATTTTGAGCAGAATAAAACCAGAGGTGCGTCCGTTAAATTTAGCAATTGTGAACTACTTAAATTAAGAGTCGAAACTAAAAATGTTTATTGGTAAGGCACAATGTACAAACATTTAAAGTCGGAACTAAAAATGTTTGTCAAAACAGAATATTCTGGTCTCTCCTTGGGAAACGTATGTTACTTTCGTATATAAGCTTCATCGTATGTTGAGCTTCATCAAATCCACAGGATGGTTTGTATGCAACAGCAAAGTGGGTACTTAATCATGAGTATCTATAGATAGGGTTAGGGTTTTCCCCCAATGGGTATTAAATATACGGCAGCTCACAATTGCGAAGTTGCCACTGTGAACTACTAAAATTTAAAGTCGAAACATAAAGACGCACAGTGTTTTCAGTTGATGTTTAAGAAGGAGGCGTAACCTACATTATATCGAGAATTTCTTGACTGAGTAGGTACTCAATTGACATTTCAATTCTATGCCAGCGATCGATGCGACGAAATAAATGCGACATTAACGGCTAATATACTTTTTGCTTTAAACGAAAATCCATTCTCTCCCCCAATCACTTTAAGTCGCCTAGATTTTTGACTGTAAACAACTGATACGTGTTATTTTTGCTTTTGTTGTTGACAGATAACAGATCTATTTACTCACTTGAATTGGTGGAAGAATTGGAGAGAATTTTGCAAACGGAAGACAGGACACAAGTAAAAAATAAAATAATTGCGTGTTGGCGATACTCCAATGAACTTTGCTAACCGACCACCCAAAATCTATAATCAAATTATATTAGCAAATCAAAACAACTCACTCATTGCAATAGATAAATAACCAAGAAATTCATTAGTATTAACCTCGTTTGTTCGCATTTTGTTTTTGTCAAACTGGTTCATTAATGTTATTGCGACTTTTTTAAAATCAATCTAGAATAGTATAAATTCAGACCAATTTTGAACAGCATCAACAGTTAATTATTAAAAGTTGCATAGTGAAGTTAATATTTATATACGAAAGTAACATGCGTTTCCTGTGGACTATTGCAGTTCTGGCTTTGATCCTGGCCTACTTCCAGGTGGCAGCCGAAGGTGAGGGAGAACTTCCAGAGCTCCAGCGTGTTAGAAGGCAGTATGGTGGTCACGGTGGTCACTATGGTGGACATGGTGGACATGCAAACCACGGTCACCATGGATAGAAATGTTCAAAAATAAAGCAATTAATTTACGTAGAATCATAGTTTGTCACATTTGTTTATTTGATTTCGATGGTTGGACAGTTTTTTTTTTATAAAAATTTATGTATGAAAAATATGTGCTCTGAGTTATAATATTTGAGTAAACATTTTGCGAGAATTATTCACGTAACATTTATCGTTGAACAATCAATTCTGGAAATAAATCTAGATTTAGGAAAAGTGATGGAGATTGAAATGAAAGTGATCTATATAAGCAAAATATGCTCTTTTTACCAATTAAATGCTTAAGTCTGACAGCAGTTTCAGAGCATTCGGTTGAGTAAGTCTTTTAAATGGATTGATCACGTAAACGAACAGTGCTTTCGGTTGGTTGATAATTTTTTGACTGAGTACTCAGATGACGTTTCAATTCTGTGCCAGTGATGAAGTAAATGCGACATCAATGACCATTCTGGTTTTTGCATTAAGTGGAAACACTCATTTTGATTCGCCTAGCTTCCTGATGGTACAAACTACTTAATGTAAAATCGGGTATATGGTTTTTCGACAGATCAAGGGAGTAACTTAAAGAGAAGAATATTTCAATTTGCATTATTGACTAACACAATTTAATTACACCAATGGATGACATCAGCATTTGTGCTAAAGAGGAGGAGAGCTGTGAAGTGGGGCCCTAGAACACGCAACGGAAAACGGGACACCAGTAAAAGTAAGTACGGGGTGTCATCAAATATATTCCAAAAGTCAAAATAAGGAAAATGAACCAATCAGTTTTTCGAACTGATCAACAAAAAAATTCATAAGTAATGATGACGTTTTTACGTATCTCGTTTTCGCCAACTTCCTTAACTGCACACATTTCTGTAGGCATTTTCGCTGTGTGCGGTCTTGTTTTTCTATTCTTACAAACTGGAGTTAATGAACTTTTTGATAAAATGCTCGGTAGAGACCCGTTTTGCTACACTGACCTTTTTCAACAAAAGAAAATGCGTAAATGACCTGGCCAACAAACGGATAAGTGATTCCGTATCAAGTTACATAATCATTTTTTACAACTATCCAAAAAGTCAAGCAACTGCATGATGCACGGCTACAGAGATCAACAAGTATAACCTGATCGGACAACAGTTTCAAAAGGTCAGTCCACTATAAACATTAGGTTGTGAAACAAAGAGATAACAAATTGCCAACAGTCGGTCTGCATAACAGTCCCAAGCTTGAATCTTGCTGCGAATTTCTTATCCATGCCCAACCACCGAAGCCATTCGAAATTTCCGGCTGAGCCAGTTTGTGGTAAGAATTTTGGGAAGCGAGGACAAAAGTCTCGCGCATTGACGTAATTGACTGAACACATATTTTGAGGGGTACTTCGCTCGGCTTTGTGCCCCTGGGGCTCGTAGGCTGATTGAACTTTTCCGTCAATCAATTTGATTATTTTCAAATTCAGTTGAACGTCTGCAGCAGTGAACATGATATCCCCTTACATGGTACAGCTCTGCCAAAGGCTGTTCACTAAGGAAACATATGACGAAGCTGCCTGCACGAATTGGTTCTACCAGGCCTCCGATCATTGCTCGGCAATCCTCATGCAAAAGCCCGGAACTGACCACCTGTGGAACAAGATAGTGAAACTGAAGCAATTCATCTTCCCTGAGAAGCTGTCGTCCTTGATGGGCAAGCAGATGCCTATAAGTATCCATCCGGACCAACTCTCCCCATCGAACTGTCAGGAGCTGGCGCTTCAGATTGTTAGGGACTATATCAATTATGTTCCGCGGTACGTGTCAGTTGTGAACGAGAATCAAAGCCTCTGGATGATTGTTCGAGGGCTTTTCATTGCAATCCTTCTCATCGTATGCCTTGGTCTCGTCAGAAAGCGGTATAAGACATTGCTGCGGTCAAATGAGCATACAAAACCGCTCCCATCGGCGATGAAGGACTGGCTCCTGATGCGGAACGTCAAACGATTGCTGTACGAAACGAAGTACCTGTCGGTCGTGCCCATTGTGAATCCGCAACTATTGCAGTGTGGCTGTCCAGTTCTTTGCCTAAGTGTCCAAGCAAAAAGGTTGTTTAACATTTTGGCTATCATAATGGGACCTTTAGAAGGAGGTGCAGACGAAAATGGCTCTCAGGTGCAAAGCTTTGAGAGGCTCAAAAACTTCTTCAACCATACCGGTCAGTATCGCCTAATTGTAACCCTGAATCTGGATTGCGACCAACAGGAGAGCAAGCAAACAACTCCAAGGAGCTCGGGTATTCCCATACACAAACCTGCCAGGAAGATTGGCATTCATCGAGTGCAAAAGTGAGCAGATTACTTTTTGTTTTGCATTCTTATTGCACTTTTGCGCGTTTTATTGAAATATTTATTCCTTTTTACATAATTGTTCTTAAGATTAAAACAAAACATAAAAAAATGAAAACTAAAACAATTAAAAATACAGACAGAAAAGATGTAAAACAAAATCACATTTTAAGGAGAAGTGACAGGACAGATAGAGCAGGTCCAGGATCGAGAAGAAGAAATAAGAAGAAAGTGAACTTAGAGTAAGGTGCAAAGGGACTTTAATTAAATTAATGCCTATCGGTTCTTGTATCGGTGCCTCGTAGCTGTTGCTTGTTCTTGAAGATGATGTTGATTTCGTTGTAGCTCAGTGTATCCTCATTATGTCGCCAATTGGTTAGTTAGATGGGTTTCCTTTAATGTAGCAGCCTGCTCACTAGAAGTTGTATCGGGGAGCATTGATTGCTCGCACTGGTGGTGGTGTTGGAATGTGAGCACCCTCGGCACGGTATCCATTCTCGTCGGCAATGTAGGTGATGGTGTAGACGACACCGTCGGGCCCAGTATAGGAGTAGGAGCCTTGCATTACCTAGCGAGGGGAGAAAAAGAAAACAGACTTGATAGATGTTTGGATACAACTAATGAGAAGAGGGAAACCTTTTTGTTTGAAAAACACAGGGCGGCCCAAAGTGGGTTGAATTAGAAATGTAACTCTTTCATTTGTGAGTCTTACTTTTCCCACATCGAGGGGCGTTTGAGGAAAATGTTGTCGATCTAAGAAAAATGTTAACTGTAAGACGCACAGCTTTGCTAAGGGTCAAGTCTCTAACTTTTTCGAAAGTTTCAGGAGACCCTTGACTCACTACTAGGCCGAAGTCACTTATTTTTTATACTGTGCTCCCCGTTTGGCTATAGATCTGTGAGCACTCAAAGGACTATCTTCTCAACGTTCTCAGTTTACGCGTAGAGCGAGACTCTTTTTTTGGCCTCTTTATTTTCTGGATTTTTTGGTACCACCTACGAACAAATGGTGTAGAAGTTGCTTGATGCAGTGAGTAGGGTAGCGTGGTTTTGATTTCAAGCCGTTGCTTATTATTCCCAGAAAACAAAAGCACGTGGACTTTAAAACGCCAACGATAGAGAAGTTGAATACCCTAAAAATCTCAATCGTACTACCTCGAAGAACTTCTCAGCAACAGAGGAACATTTAAAAGGCCATAAAAGCTCCCAAATTCCGAGTACATATTTTGTCTGGTTGTATCATAGTGACTTCAAGCTCGGTATAAGTACCCAACTAGTTGACGCAGACGTTCCGCGCGCAATTAAAACCAGTCAATAAAAAGGTAACTGCAACTCCTTGCCATAGGCAACATGTCAAGGTACCTTCATCAATTTTAAAAAAAAATGTTAGCCCATTCCAGGCTAAAGGTAAGCAAAGGTTCAAGATCGATCCAGTAGAGTCGACTTAACACATTCATCCTACACGTATGCAACGAAATTTATCAAACCTACGATCTAAATTTACGACATCCGTGTCAACAGTAGCAACATTTGAATCCATGATCTCCGTGAGACAGTCACTCTTGCTGGACATGCGACTTGAGTTTTCCCACTTGCGAAACTAGAGCAAGCGATAAGCCCAAGTGATCATTCAACACGCCGCAACAAGAGAGCCCACTACTTCCTGCTCATCATCCAAGGGCATATCAGTCTAAAGCTGAATACAATACTGAAATTGGCAAACAGCCGCAACTCGGCGATCTTCTCCCCTTCTCCGCTCATTAACATTTAAGATCTAAATTAGAATTTCTTATGCTGTACGGTATTTCACGCTTGGTTGTACACATAGGAGATACACAAACCGCCAGCACCACTCACCTGAGCTTCCACTTGAGTGCCGGGATTTTTGAGGTAACCAGTCTCGTCGGCCCGAATTCCGTTGCTAGTTTCGAAACTGAAATTAAAAAAAAAAAAAAAAAAAAACCATTCCATTCAAATAATAATGTGGGAGGGGGAGGTGTGACAAAACGAATGCCAGTCACCCCTGGCCGCCGCGCCATGTGCTTAAATATTTCACTCACTTGTATGCATATGAACCGTCTGGATTCAAGTCGTAATTTTGCTTCAAGATTACAGCATCACGCTCGTATCCAGTCGCCCGGGGCAGTGGGATACCGCCACGTAATTGGGCGGATGCAATTCCAGCGCAAATGGCAACAATCAATGCTGTGACCTTTTCGGATGAGAAGAAGACAAAAAGATGCGAAATTACATTTATGGAACGGTTTGGGCCACAAAGTATACAATCATTTTCTTACAGCTAATTCAGTTCAATGGATGATGTCGGATGGGTCATGAGGAGCACGACTGACTGCGGTGTGCTGTGAAATTTGCAATGAATTCTGAATTAATTGCAGCGCGAGAGGTGCAGCCGCAGCGCTGCTAATGGGGCACGCATTCATATTCAAATTGGCTGGTATTTAGGGCTTAGACGGTTTTTAGTTTGCTTGTCGTTAACTGGGAGGCGTCTGAGGTTGTAATTTATGCTTGGTTAGCTGTTGTATGGGCGCAAAAGTTATCGAGTGCAGTTTTAGCAAGCACTTTGGGGATGCATATGTTTACGTGTTGACCTCGATTTGAATATATAGAGAATTGGCAATGGGTTGAGTGGAACTTCAACAGAGTTTACCCTCTCATTAGCTGGGACTACGGTCGGTTGGAAATGCGATACCGCCTTATCAATGGAAGATATTCATTCAGAGACCTGCTATTCACTCTGCTTGACTCGAGACAGTGCAAAGTGATTTCTACCCATAATGTAGATAAATTAAACATTTCGCTGTTGGGAATTTCCGGCAAAACATCGTCCATGCCAATTTAATCGAAATTCGCATAAATTCGTTTACCAGGAATTGAGCTCCGTGTGTGCGGTTTTGTTTTGATTTTATTTCCTATAATGACTTTCGATTTTTGGAACCATAAATAACCACACCCAGCCCTTGAAATAACCAATCAGGTTTTTTCTTTGTCAGCGGTAGCTTTTTTTCTTCGATGACATCTCGTGATCGATAATAGAATATACACAAATATTCGGGACATTTGAAAGAAAAGCACACTTTTGATATAAAATGACCCATTGTGACCTACAAAATATTTAAGGAAAAGACTTAAAATGATAAAAGATAACGCCCAATGCGCCTTAGCAAAATACATTTTTAGTTTCGGCTCTAAATCTTGGTAGTTCACAGTGGCTACATTTGCCATACAATTTTCGCAATTGTGAGCTTCCGTATAGTTAAAGTCGACACTTAAATTTGTTTTTAATGTGGCACAAATATTGTAACTTTTCTTAAAGCAACTAGGTAACACACAAGTCATGAGAATTTGACGGGAAGTGGGACGTAATTGGCACTTCCGTGAACGATCAATAGGTCACAAGGCTCTAAAAAATCGAAACCTATTTCTTCACGAAATACTCACTAAATCATGCAACGTGTAAGTTCTTATTCAATTTCAAGCGGCAAGCAATGATAGCACTGTGCGAACATAAAAACAATTCACAATGGAACATCTGCTTAGCTTCTCGAGAGGCGGCGAACAAAGCCTCAAAAGTTGACAGTGCATAAACATGTTTTTCTTAGAGGTACAGAACTTTAAATGAAATAAGATGACGTTTACTAGTCATGGAATTGATTATGGCATTGAATTGAATAGAAAAACATTTCTATACCAATACTGTTTTGGATACATCGAATGGGTCGAAACGATAAAGGTTTTAGACAAGGTTTTCGATTTTGTGAAAAGTTAACCTAAACAAAGCTATGATAAAAGTTTCTCTTTGACAATAAACTGTTCTAAGCATTAAACTTTGGGATTACTGCAGTTTTTGTCGGTATTTTATCTTCCGAGTTTCCTAGCAGTGGCAGACTTTAGATCAACGGGCATTTAGTTACATAAATTAGTTAGAAAAACAAGTTAACGTTAGTTTCTTGAATTGTGAATGGCTCCATGAACATATGCATTTCTAAATCGAATTTGAGGTACCTACCACTAGTCATCTTGCAGTGGAATTAACACTTTAAAATCAAATATTTTAAATATTTGTGTCACCAATTGTGACTGGTGAAACTGAGTTCATACGTTTAAAAAGGAGTTAAATCTTAAAATCGTGCCGCATGATTAATAATTATTTTAAGTGTCCAGGCTAAATTTTTCGAACTCACAATGGCGAAATTTTCCATAAAATAGTGCATATTTCGACCTACACATTTTTTAGTGTGAAGATGGTCAATGATTCGTTAAGGATCTTTGTGTATTTATGCCTTAGTAACTTGAGGTTACATAATTTCACCCCAATCAAAGTGAAATAGTGTCCACAAACATGCGAAGGTCTACGAATTTCCCCATTTTAACATCGTTTTCGTTTTGTTGATACATAGCGCTATTTGAATATAAAAAATGTAGTCTCGACTTTAAATCTACGGAGGCTCACAAACTTCGAAATTTTAATCGAAACTATAGCCACTGTGAACTAAAAAAATTTTGAGTCGGAACTAAAAATGTTTAGTGGTAAGGCCCTTAGTCTCTTCGACAAATAAACGTCTAAATAGATTCCGTTTTGAAGTGATGGTCACTCCATTACATAAGCCTGAGTCTTTCTAACTATTTTAGTACATTCATGGATATTACTTTGACCTTATTTTAATCATTGTTGTGCATCCAAGTTTATCTACTTTAAAAGGTTAGTTCGTTTACTGAAGTTTCCCCTCAAAATGAAGGTCTCCATCTCCCCATATTGTTGTTCATATTTAGAACAAAAGTCTCTTAATGTGATTGTAATAACTGCTCGTACAATTATATTTTTTATTAACGACGAGCCATTATTTTTGCTGATGTAAGTTTTACTCCCATAATTGTTCAACGACCCATAATGTTAAAGAATTTTTTTCCTCAGTTTTAACAAAAGTTGCATGAACTGAAATTAATTTGATAAATGGTATACAAAAAGTATTATTTAACTGGTCATCAGTCGGTGTTGTGCGCTGTGCTGTGTATGCGATTGGGTTTCACTACCTCAGCAATTTATTTGAGAATTTTTCATTCTAATCTGATCAGCTTTGCAAAGGTTATCAATCTAGTGAATAATTGTTTGTGTTATTGTTTACTGAAAAGTCTGTCGATACATTTCTGATGATACACCGCATTAGATTTGATCTCTAATTAGACTCTTATGAGGTGGTTTACAACAGGGTTGCATTGGATGAGGAGTTGTAAAAATTACTGACGTCTTACCTTGGCTTTTCATATTCGAATTGGCTTCAACTCAATAAGCCATTAAATTAAAAAAAAATGTAAAACCAGTTGCCCACTTTAGCAAGATTTTGGACAGGCTTTTCAAATGCACTGTTAAAAAGCTTATGGGGCATTCAAAAAGCAGTCACCGCACAACAGAAATAACATCCCGATAACAGTAGAAGGCAAAAGAGAAGATCTCGAGCGTGGACGTCAGTTACTTGTTTGTAGAACATAAAACCGGAGAGATGGGCTTCATACTGATGGTAAGGTTTTTCAAGACATATCGGACTTTAGCTGTATTCATTTTTACAAGAAAAGTTCTGGTTTGGAATAAGAATGTTGAGCAGTGTTGCCCGCCTTAGTCTCTTAGGATAGAGACGAAGGAAATTTCGCTACTATCGAGTAGTGTTAAGTCGATTTTATTTTATTCTAATATTTAATATTTAATATTACGACTCGGGGTAGATTGGGTTAGGATGAGTTATCTGCTTAAAAAACAAAAAAAAATTAAAATCGTGTAAGACTGAGCTAAGGAGCTAAAAATATTTAAGACTTTTGCTATTGGATTCTATATTTTATATATTTTTTGCTAAACAGCTGAAACTATTTCATACTCTCGCTAGTAGGTGGTGCGATTGTGAAACAATTTTTTTAAGCAGTTTTTACTAGCATTTTGCTAATCTCCTTACATCTTTAGGACTCAATACAGAGGTAAGGATCAACTCACCCCTATTGCAGTAACCTTCGAGTCAAAGTCTAGGGCGTTGCTACGAATGGCTTGTGTGGCGCATGGTCGATGCTTTGTTGATGTTTATAAAATCTAATTGAACCATCGCCTTCAAACTCTTTGCATACAGACGATTTCTCATTGAAATTTGTCCAAGGACTTTACAGAAACAGTCATCGTACTAGGGAAAGAACTTCCATTTTAAAAAAGGAACATGCGTTAAATTATTGAAAACGCTCATCAAAAATCGATATATAAATTACCGAATTTTAAAGCAAATCATGGACAATGCGGTGGCACCTGCTCGACGAACTAGGACAATCAACATTTGTGTAAAAAATTGAAGATAATGTCCGCAACCACGTGCTCAAAGTTCTGGCTTAACTCCTGTCAGCTGTGAAGCTACATCTCTTGCTACCTGACTCAAATTCACATTTAAGTGACCAGACTCTAACTCACTGCATGGGTCCACTACAAAATTTCACTTTATTCCAAATGGTCCTGAAAATGTCACCAACGATAACCACAAATCCTTGTTCACTTTTTGCGGCAGAAAATAAAGCGCGTCAATACAGTTTATCCATTTCACTGAAACTCAACTTCGAATTCACTTCGAGTCCTTTTTTCTTAACAGCCGTCCCCTATAAGGACACCACACTTTACTTACGATTTTCATATTGCAATCAAAGTTAAACACCAACGACGAACAAGAAAATATAAGTAATATCCCAAAAAGGACTATTTGAGGAGAAAACTTCACTTGATTTCACCGGAAAACTTTTGCAAACAGAAAAGATTCTCTTCAACTTAGCACTCTTGACGAGACACGACTTTGTGATGATGCCATGTCCATAGAAGGCATCCGTTTATATACCCATTTAGGTTTTAACACTATA
Organism: Cheilosia grossa; assembly: GCA_963082955.1. Lineage (NCBI taxonomy): Eukaryota > Metazoa > Arthropoda > Insecta > Diptera > Syrphidae > Cheilosia > Cheilosia grossa. The sequence continues at coordinate 46,471,706 of OY720148.1, read as the reverse complement.
CCGACTGGCAAAAGTTCACCATTGCAACAACACCAAACGCCAGTGGAGTTTCCCCAACATGCATGCATATGGGGGGCGTCATGTCGACTTTTCTTCTGCTTTTTTTTCCCAATCATTACACACACCAGTGCAAAACAAAGCCCAACACTTGATCTAACTTAGTAATCTTAATTTATTAATTTCATTCGGCGATGAAGAGACCGATGCTGGTATAGAAGCTGCAGCCGGTAAGTTGGTACTCGTATCTTGCCTTGAATTAGTTGCGCACAGCGAACACGTTGTAAGCTTCGCGCGGACGGAGCTTTTCCGCAATGTGGAAAACGATGCACATTGCGGTTGCGGCTATGCAGTGGGGGATGTGAATGAATCGAGAAGATTCACAGTGTACACACAAAGAGATTTGACAAAAGAGGTGGGACATGGTTTTCGAGCTTGATGTTGGCAGCGAAGCTATATGCAGATGCCACAAATTGCCGCTGGCCAATTCTGAATAGTTGGCGTGCCCCTCCAACGTCCCTCCAGATTGGAGGGTGTACCTATTTCATCCCACGGATACGAGTGTACGGTGTTATTAAATACGCCATTTCGACATTTTGCAAGAGGGAGCGCGTTGCGGTGGTGGTCGCATTCTTAGATACAGATTGAGACCATTGTATAATGATTATCGCGATGCCATCGCCAAGCGGCCCAAGCAGCACACCTTCACAAGTGCGCAAGGTGATCTTCATTTAATCATTGATCCTCAATTAATTATGGGAAGCTATAAAGTTGGACAGCGGTCGTTAGAGTTAGACCGCCGATGAGGTATAGTCTTGGGAATGGGAATCGTGTGCTTCTCCATTTGCCCCATGACATAAGGTATGGAGTATTATCTCCATTATTGAAGTGGCTACATACAAAAATGAGTAGACCGAGACAATTAACAGGAAAAACTGTCGATTGAAGATTGCTGTGAGGTGTTTTTTGTGGTGGTCATTGTTAAAAATATTTTAAGGTCAGTCTTAGTGGTCATCAAACATTTGAATTTACGTAGAAATGTGATTCTAATTAACCCAGCCGCTTTTGTTTTTCTGTCCGTAAAGTGTTCTCATGAAGATGACGAGATGAAAAATAAATCGCAAAACTATATTCAGTCGTTAGTAGCTTACGCGAGGCACCCACGCTTTGTTGAAGTCTTCCAGTAAACTCTCGAGTGCAATTTTGGAACAATTTCTAAAATTTATAATTTTGTTTACAGTTAGTTTAACTGCATCTTCACCATCACGCACGCGCAGTTTTGCACGAGACGGGACAGAGAGATCCGCTTATCCACAGACAATGCTAATACAGGCGTAAAAATTAGATCACAAATCAGACGCCTAAAGTGTTATGGAGTTTCTACCCATAATTATAGATATATTTATAAATAAACACGAGTTCCCATTATGTCCCATCTTCGACAACTTATGTCCCAATAGGGTGGGTCATAAGTCCCAAATTCGATTCGGGACCTATGTCTCACTTAAGTGGGTTATAAGTCACAAAAGTAAAAATTGGGACTTATGTCCCTGCCCCATTCAGTATTTATCATCCCTTTAATCTTACAATTTAGGAATGTGTGACCGTGTGCTGCATTTGGGTAACTCAACTTGGGATTGGACATTCCTCTTGCTTGAAGAGGAAAACGTATAGGGCACATATTTTTGCTGTCGCGATTTGTCAAACAATTCTTTTAAAAAATTTTGGTCAATATTTCCAAGTCTTGGTCGTAAAGGTTGTGCTTTCAATCAAATATAGTTTACCTGTAAGGAGTGCTAATTCTAAGGCCGGCTAAGTGACAAAAGGTGCAGACTTGGCTGGAGCCTTTTCGAGCAAGCTCAAAAGACCGCTGTAAAATACGATTCGGGCTTCGATTTAGAGTTTTTGCACATGCTTTTTAATCGGACGGGAGTCCAAGATATACAGGTATAATAAATCTAAAAAAGGTTTATCAGAGCTTACTGTTCCATGTAGCTTTACTAGAAATAAACTTAAATTTTCCAACATTTGCTACTTTAGTAAAAAGGTTTAACGAATTTGTATGAAACATTGGCAATAGCCAGCAGAATATTTCCGATAGCTCTATTTCTCAAATAGCTCAAATAACAAAAAGAAGTCGAACAGCTTCAAATCGCTGCTTCGCTGATCTAGTGGTTTTTGCATTTTGTACGCAAAAGATCGATTATAAAACGGTTTAAGAAGAAAATGGAATAGGAGCGCGTCAATAATCAACCTCGACTTCTGTCCAACAAAACCGATTATCAAGCCTCTGGTAGAGCTCTCCTTTGATTTAAGTGTAGTTCCCATATTGTTATTCTCAAAGACTAATTTGAGAACTACCCTAGCCAACATTTGCCAAGCACACAGAACGTGCGCGAGGATTAAGTTTTTGAGTGAGTTTTTCATTTTCGGAACGAATGAAAGGGATCTACAATTTTATGCTGGTTCCAAACGGCTCATTGAGAAGCTCTTTTAAGGCAGTTATACCCTAAGCTAGAATTTTGGTTTTTGCAGGAGGGACCCCTCGCTTATTAGTCCAACACGCTAACCACGAAGCCACTGCGCCTAGGATTACTTTTAATATAAATAAGCATGACGATTTCTAGAATTTTCGCAACAAAATTTCCTTATCTTTTGCTTTGATCAACAAGACTCTAAAGCGCAGTCTAACAAGACTTTAGAGCTGGCTACGAATTTGGCATTTGAGAAGAAACCAATGAGTTCGCATAACGTCTTTGTGCAACATTATCGGTCTTTCCAAGCTTTTCCCAAGGAAGGATATAACACTTAGGTCTTCAGTTCATTGCCCGATTTTAAGTATAACAACCAAAATGAACATTCGAAAGAATGATAATGAAAAATAAATACATAAAATAAAAAAATATTCAATAAACTAAGACCTAGAGTAACTATAGCCTATTAACTTTTTAAATAAAAACTCTAAGGGGTTAAATTCTAGTTTCTACCTACTTTACTAAAATGCACAACTGGGTGCACATTTTTTTTTCGTCTGTAAAGATCCTTTAAAAGCTGTTTTGAGTCGAATCTTCTAACATTTTCACGAGGTCTGCATAGGTTAATGATCCTAGACGGAGCCCCTGACCTATATAGGAGCTAAGTAGCTGAACAAGACATTTATGAATACACTTGTTAACGTTTCCCTCCATTCAGGTCATGAACAGCCTGCTTCACTTTTTATTTGTCTGAACTAATGTAGAAGTTTAACAGTTTAAAATAAAAGCCTGTCCTGTTTGCTCCTCCTCGGATAACTTCCTTCTTGCAATTTTATAAAGTAGCAGATAGCTAGGGCGACTTGAAATATCGGTACCATTTGTATTCCGTAACCACGTTCTCTTACATGTAGCACAATTCAGTTGAGTGAATACTGTAAGCCGTAAAACGCGTTTTGAGTATTCGTACCACAGGAGATTTACATACTGACCGGTCCTTTGGACATCATTATTGTCATAGCGTTGATGGTGGTAGATGAGTAAATAAGCCACAAGTAAAAACACAGACACATCTATCGGTGACCCCTGTATTTTGCTACACCACTTGCCAACAAATATTGACAACAAGAGGTTGCCACATTGCCTGGTGGAAAGGTTCTCGCGGTAAAATAAGGGATTTACGATTTTCAGATGTGTCCCAGTACTACACACATTCTCAATAATAGTTCTAGTTCCACCATTTATGTTCGGCTTGAAAATGATTGAAGTATTTCGAGTTAAGAGGTTGAAAGAAAGCTGCGCCTTTATAAGAGAGATACCTTTTTCACGTCTTAAATTCCCTCATCTGGCACTGCTGGTTGTACTTACGTAGCTTGATAGTTTTGAGTACACCAGTGCCCACTACCATGTTTCGCATCAGCCACACTTCTTACGCACAAGAAGCATCTCCATCAACCTTCGCATTTAAAATTGTACTGCGAGGGGGTTTTCTGGTGACAACATTTTCCCGATAGTACGAAAGTGTCATAAAACCAATTAAATTCGAGTAAGTCTTCATTACGTACCCAAGCACAGTACCTTACTGTTGGCAAACTATAAAACGTCTCGCTATTATGGAAACACTGCCTGTTTGTTCACGTCCCAAATACATACCTACCCAGCAGCACCATTAAACTTCGCTGTCTATCTTATTTATTTGCACAGCGTTCCTAATGTACATGCATTTCCACTTCCATTTGTTACTAGCCATGCGTGCGTTTTAACGAGCTTCGCATGTCTAGATCACGTCAAGCTCTCTCGATCGGTATCACCCTTAGCAGCACTTGTCATTGTCTTTTGGGAGAATGCATCACCGTATTGCAATTCCTTGAGAAGATGGCACAATTCTGTGCAATCTGCTAATATTTTCGGAATGCAAAGATAGATATTTGTATGCCCTTATCACAGGTCATCAGAGGCTCACATAAAACAAACGATTTATGAGTGAATGGTGCAGAAGTGCCAGACATTCCGTTAATAGATCATTTCCATATGTTGGCAGATCTAACGATGAAGTGATCATTATTTATTGCCTCAAATCGGACGGGGAAGATGATGCTGCTTCGGCTGTTACTATTGCACTGCTGCTGGCCGGTGACGACGATGATGATGATGTCGGTCAAATGGATGAGATACAGTATGATCGGGGATAGAAAATTTTCATAAATATGTATATTGACTAAGACTATAAGATTGGTTGGGAAAAAGGTGAACCAGAGGCACTCCCCTGCATGTGCCTCGAGGCTGGTCCAATATAAAGGCCAGATTCGGAATCAAAGACTAGTTCAGTGCGTTCCTCACCGCAGTTTTGTGTGGGAAATGTCAGGCACATAAATGAAATGATGTCTTCATAATTTCACCCAGACTCTTGGCAAGAAAAGTGAACACAACATAGGAATACCGTGGGTGCCTCCAAGTGGGGATATCGCATTTTCGTTCAGATTCCCACGATGGGAAGGTGATTTGCAATTAAATTGAACTGATTTGTGGATCTTTTTGTTGACAGCAGAGTTATATAATTTGGGGCTGTTTGTCTTCATATTTCAATAGTTTCAACTTGCAGAATGCTAATTTCAGTGGGGTTAGTGACTTTAGAGAAAAGTTTACCAGGCGGGCGTTGAACTTTAGAGCCGCCCTTAATCATCTATTCATGTATTCATTCAATAAAAATCAGCTCAGATTGTTGGAAAGTGTTAAGTGTTTTCAAGCCATAAAACTAAATATTTATGACATTATTGTGAACACCGGTTTATGGTACACCGACATTCGTCAATGGAAGACATAATAGAATTGTTTAAACCGCAGTTTGAAGTAGTCAAAATAGCGAAAACAAATTTATGACTTAATTACCACAACGTGTGGAGGATTTATTTGGCAAGCCAGTTTGACAGAAGTCTAACATAAGTCATCAACAATAATTGAATCAGAGAATCGACGGAACCACCAACTTATAGGTTTAATTTCACTCTCAAATTCAACTCTCAACGGCTGAATTAATTTAATCAATTGATTAACATGCATGTGCAGAACACCGAAAGTATATATTTACGAAACTGGTTCCGTGAATTTCATGTTCATTGGCTTTGGCATCGTTCTTGGAGCGGTGAATAATGACGTAATGCCATTGTTAGACATTCGGCATAGTAAACATCATGGCATTCCAATAACTAATGAGAGACATAACTGGTGAGCTATGGAAATGCGCCGAAGTAAGAGAGACTTGAAAGAACTTTTATTGCAGAGCATAGACTAAACATATTATAAACCTATATTAAAGTTCATTATTACTTGCAGAATAATAACCGTGTTACGGATACGCACCACAACTCAACTCAGCACAATTGTGTTGCATGCAGGTGTCATGCCAAGGTCATGAATTTCAGTGGACTTTGTGTAACACTCGCCATCGTTCAACATCGACAAATGGATGTGTCGCTCCCAAATAGCAGTTGTTGCGACCGACAACAAGCTGACATCGACTTCTGTGTTCTGCGACTTATGCTTCTACAAGGGATTGCACTCTTGGTCGTTGGCAGAGTAGCGGTAGTTGCGACCGACGGCAACGAAGTGGTCCCACACGCACAAGAAAGGGCATTTCGATAATGGAAGGGCACACCGACTCAACCCAGTGTCAGTCTACTGCCACTCCACTTCCAATCGTCATAGGAAGCGTATCATCTGTTTTTATAATAACAAATATGTATTTAAAAATAGACATTATTGTTTGGCTTTCCTTAAATTGTTTAATGCTATTTCTCTGCAAGGTTTCTCTTCTAAAAAGTTGTTCGCAACACGGCCAGTGTCTGGTATAAGTGACTTCTTGAAGATCCATTGAAAACTGAAGATGCTGATGACAACTGGTATAATTTTGAGTTCGTTTTATGGCTGGAATAAAAGCAATTCTGTTTTATTTTATTTTCTAGAGATTTGACAGTACTAGGTATGCCACGATACTTTATCTGCATCAGCGTTGTCTGAAAACCAATGCGGACTAAGATAATCCAAGACATTTGGACAAAAAGCGAAATTGAATGTTCTCGGCCAAACTGGATCGAAACATCACAACTTGAGTGATAATGGTCTTAGATAGAGTCTTCCAGTATTTCTTTACTTTTTTTTATTATAAACAGCGTAATATTTCACTTGATTTAAGATGGGATGACATTGCCAGAGTTTATAGCGGAGTTCTTCCAATGTTGTCAATGTCATCTGCAATTGATCGTACAGAGATGGGAAAAATTGTAAGATTCGAAGAATCAAATGAGAAGGAGAACTTTACACCATAGGCCTTAATGAAATTGTTCCCGACGGAAATGCAGCAGCGATCGTTTTCCTTCGTCATTCCACACAACCAGACACACATGACAGGGATGCTAAAAATACGACTGGATCTATAATGATGTCTAGGTGGGTTTCGACGTGGGGTTCTTCGCTGTGCGCCACAATCTCTCCAAAACTAAGACGTCCACTTTGTACGTCAAAAAGAATCTTGTTTGGTACACCCTCTAGACAGTCTGATCAGCGAAGGTGTCTCTTTCTCTTAAATGTCGTCAGACGTACTTTTTCAATCAAGTCTTGGAACTGAATTGGTGTACTTTCTCTGACACATTTTACAAACGCATCCTAGTTAAACAAATACGGTGCACGTTCTGCTGTATTTAACTTCTCAAACCAAGTTTAAGCAACATAATAAATAAATAACTTAAAAACACTTATCTTACATACTAGCTAAACAACTTTCTCCTTCATTTCCTTAAACTTTTATCAGCAGGTGAAGTTATTATGAAAGGAGTTTTTCCTTCTGCGGGCGGCGAGTAATTAACCAACGCATCTTCTGCAGTTCGATCAAGGAATGCTAGTTCTTCAGCTGGTGTGGCTTCTGGATCAAAAGGCACCTTCCCCTCGCTATCTTCCACTGGAATTGTTGTGTCAGCTACCGAAAGGAATATCATTGCTAAAAAGGCTGTCAAAACTAAGATCATAGTCTGAAAATTAAAAACAATTAGTATTTTTGTCAATAAGTTCCATTCTAGGTACATACGGCTTTTTCCATGACTATCATTTGCTTGCTTCGCAACCGGAGACGGGATAACACCAAACTATTTGGCTAACTTCGATTCATTGAGTCTTTTATAGCAATTTGACAAAATTCAAGGTGATAATGATGCCACAGCACACATTGCCTTTTAAAAGGTTTGTTATCAACCTTTATCTAATTCGTTAATTCAGAACCACATGGTGCTAAACGCTTACGTGACAATAAATATTTGGCTCGCGAAGAGTATAAAGTCTGCGCACACTAGGTGTCATACATTTTGTTGTTGCTTTGAAAAAAGATTGGCTTGAAGTGCAAATCATGCAGAAATGAGGGTCGTACGAAACCGAACCCTAGGGCACGGGACGATGAGGGTATGATTTGAGTCCATTGGAATAGTATTATTTTATGGGTTTCTATGGGCTGTCACTTTTAGGTCAAGGCCGCACTGGGACAACAGGAAGGGAAAAACGTTAACGGTCCATGTAGGACTTTAGGCTTCTTGAAACTTTATATAGAATACCTGAATCAAGAAATTCTAGATTGAAATATTCTCAAGGTTCATTCAGGGCTATCGGAAGTTCCGAGAAAAGAAAAAATGTCCCCGACCATTTTTTGTTCCCTGGAAACTATTTATTTCTTCTATAGCGAATCTCCATCGGAATTTATTTCCCCCGGAACTTTTCGAAAATATGTTCGAATGCATTGAGAGTAGTTGACAATTGTGATATATTCAATTGTCATTTAAGCTCATTAGACTAAACAGAGTTCGAAGGTCTTTGAACTTTGTATTGGGAAGCGCGTATGGCATGTCAATCTAGTAAACTATCAACAATCTCTAACTATCTGCATTTACTTCAACTTAAAGCTGGGCCCTACTCTCTATTTCGTTCCGAAAGTCAATCTTATTCGAAATTGCTTTTAAGTTGGTACTCTGTAATACTTTTGGAATTCTTAATCGGAGTAGTAGTACATTTCATTCAGCTTTCGAAATAGAGAGTAGAAAAAGTTCATCTTCGGAAAATGTTACTTTCGAAACGAGATACAGAGTTGGGCCACTGGCCTAAATTGCTACATCAATAACGGCTTTTAAATTTGTTTAGTACATCTTTAGTACAATGTACGGTATTTTAACTCGTGCTCAGAATCGTCTCATCCGTGAACGAGCAATAATTCTGTGGCTTTCAAACGGATATCAACAATTTTGCAATACTGTTTCTCTGGACAGATTGGGCTCCTGAGTCCAGACTCCAGTCTTCCATTAAATAGGAAATAAGGCACCTTGCAATCAAAAGCGCTCTGCCATAAATCTATATGAGGGCTTGGTCTGTGAAATGTTTTTTGCTGTTTCGATCCCGGAAGCTAGAATTTGAAGATGTTGTAGGCTGTAACATTGCTGTCAATTCGCTTAAGGTGACCCACCTTTTTCGACTACATTCGTGCATCGTGATATATTACGAGACCGCTGTAGTAGTATATCTTTAGATATATGTTATTTTCAGAGGCCCATGGTGTAGTTGTCAGTGTGTTTTTCCTATGAAACGCGCTGCGTAGATTCAAGCTGCACTGGGGCATTAGAATTCAACGCCTCAAAAAAGAATGTAATTAGGTAAAAAAATATTTGGGCAAAGTGCAGTCGGACAATGGCTGTACAACTGAGCGAGGTTTTCAAACCAGAGACTATACAGAATCTGAACCCTTTCTCCCTAAAATACTACGCTGTGATTGGTTATTCATTCGAATTTGCCATAGCGCTTGTGGAATTTTTGATCTCATTAAGCTGGGAGACTGTTCGTCTTTTCTTTACTCGGGATCATCTTTTCTCTTATTTTGCTCCGGTACTCCATCTTCTGTCATATTTTGTCTGTAAAATCGCATTCATGGTTAAGTTGTCACACCGCTCCGTTTTTTTTTATGCCTTCTAAGCAATGATGTTTTCGGCTAACTTTTTCAACGATATTCTTGTAGTGATAGTGGCATCACTGATCGTTGAGTGCTGCCGAGGAAGGTGAATGAACGGTCGAGGTTTCACTTTCAGTCGCTCTCTGTATACTTTTTCAATTCAAGGTAAGCTTAGCTAAGTACTCATTACGATTATTGATTCTCAAAAGTCTTTGACCAGAAATTACATTTAAGGGTACCTCTGTTAGTGGCGCCCAACATGGGAGCATCCATTATTTGCACTATTGAAAACATAATTCCTGCCGAGTGATGTTGTTTTCGATATATAAGTCAGAGGAAGGCGGCTATATAAAATACGAAAGCCAAGCGAGTCCAACGGAGGTGTTGATTTACACTTTGGACCAACCCCATTTTCTGAATTTTGTGAATCTTTAATACTTGTCAACTTTAAAAATACTCCACTTGATGCATAAAGAACATAATTTTTAAAATACGAACACACTGTTTATTTAACACTCATGACTAGGACGATGCAAATCGTCCTTGATTAACATTTTGATTCCAACCGCTTAACCTCACTTCTCGCTTTCTTTTTCTTTCTTCTCCACTTCAACCTTTGGCAGATCCTTGGCAGCCAAAGCGGTGTCGGAAATTTCCTTAGCGATGATGCTGCCAATTGGCACGAATCCATTCTCATCGGCGGTGTAGGAGACGAGCACTTCTTCGCCATTGGCGTCGGTGTACTTGTACGATCCGGTGATCTTAAGAGCTTCTTCATCGGTTCCTGGGTTAATGATAATGGCCTTCTCCTGCCTGTAGCTGCCATCAGCGGACTCGAAAAGGAAGCTATATGAACCGTCTTCATGTTGGTCCGACTCGGACTTCAAAATTGAAATGATTTCGGCTTTCTTCTCAACATCCTTGACTAATGGTTCTGGTTTTGGGACTGGTGCTGGTTCTGGTTCTGCTTTTGCTGGTGGTGTTGGTTTTGGCTCGGCTTTCGCTGCAAGTGCTGGTTCTGGACTCGCCTCAGGCGCTGCCTCTGGGAGTGGAGCTGGAGCGGCCGCAGCAAAGGCGACAAGTACCAAAAGGAGAATCTACACAAAAGAATAATCCACAATCAAGGCAAGGAACACGTTTGCCATATATCCATAGAGCACGAAGATATACTTACGAACTTGGACATGCTTGCGAGGTATATGCTTGTAAAGTTATCCAAAGACCTGCGACGAACTACTACATGTGGGGATGTGAATTTAAGACTCTTTTATACTGCGTAGGCAAATTATCATGTTTCGGGTGTCTATCGCGAATGTGACGAAATTGTGCTATCTTTAGAATTTCGCCCGAAAAAAAGAAGAAGAATAATCATATTTGCCGTCCAATGTGAGCAGTCCCTCAGAAATTCGCCAGAAAGTGAGAACTTGTTTGGTGGGTTTTTGGTTTTTCTGTTGGCCATATCTCTTGGCTGATAATATTATATACGTCAAGGGTAAGACAGTTCGTGAGTCCTCAACGGTTTAATTCTGTTTAGCTATTGAATTTGCTGCGTAGACTTGGGTGGTGTGCTAACCAAATTAGTGACTCGATGTTGCGATGCGCGATACATTGTTATGTGGAGATTTAAAAGTGATGGCATGTGTGGTAACGGCTTCGGTGAAGGTCAACCGAGAAAGTACTTATTGTGTTTATAGTTGTACGGGAGTAGGCTGGTGTTGGTCAACTGTCGGGCGATTGAGACGTTATTCGCCTAAGCATAACAAGTCTCATTATGAGTCAGCTGTGGAATGTTCTCTGGCGAAATGAGGTAGAAAGACATTTGATTTGTTTTTGTCAAGCCATTGGCCTTAGTGACAAATTGACGTGAAAAGTTTCACATTTAAACTAATTACTTGATTGCTTACTATGTATAATGCTTGGCGGCAAAACTTATTTTCTGAGATTAGGGTAGATCGTGTTAACCGATTTAGTAGTTATCAGAGTGAGAGAAGCCATTTATATGTTTCCATTGATTGACAGGTTATGCTTGTTTGTTTAGTATTTTTTAGTTTCAATTATCTGGAGATTTGTACTAAAGCCTTTGCAAAGGCGGAAATGAAAAGAATTAATTCTTCTATTGATTGACTGCCATGTTGATGTTCGGTAGAGATACTTGTTCATTACGTAATCTTCGTTTAGTTTAAAAAAATACTATTGAACAAGGTATCCAGTTTTGAGGAAAGCAAATTTTTTTTAGCAAAACCAAATTTTTGGTTTATGAATTAATCGATTCAGAAATCTGAAAGGTTTTCTGGACAGCTAAGGGCTTTTTTGACTTCCATGAACGTTCGATAAAAATCCGAGTGTATAGCAGGCCTATGAAATCTTCGCAGTTCAGCCTTTCGGAGTCGGCAAAAAAGGTGACTTTTATGTTCATAAGATGAGAAAAAAAAATCTACAGGTGATTGTTTGTTAGAGGCCAAACCTAGGCCTCTATACGGACATGTCGCGCAATCTCTTTTAAAAAAAAATACGTTTTCGAGGGAAAGCTTGAAGCAGCGTCATTCACAATTTCCAAACGGAGGAGGCAGTCTTTTTCGGAACACTTATTCCACCGCGAGTATGAATTTTGGATAAAATGTTGGATGGGCGCCCTCGTAAAAAGTTTAATTTTTATAGAACGTTTGCCCATCATGTGCCTTAAAATATATTTCCATAAACTTGTAGGGAATGTGCATTTTCGGTTTAACGCCGGAAAAAGTCGACCAAATCGTCCCTTGTGCCAGATGGCTATGGAAAAGACGTAAATCGACAACCAACATCACTATTTGCAGATTTTTGTTGCAAAACTCTGTAGCATTGCAGAATGGCGGTGGAATTGGTTCTACGTCTAGCGAGCACTCACTGATGGCGGCTTCGCCGTCATCGAATCAGAATTTGATTAGTAAAGCAAGCCCAGTGCAACCTGGAATAGAACGAAATTTATGGTGTCTACGATCATTGAGACACGAAACAGACTTCTCCACGAAAGCGGTATGAGCAGCAGTTTGAGATATAGCAAAGGAATTCGTCTTCGAATGGGTCGTGCTTTCAACTCTGTCAACGACGTTAGCACAGAGATGGAAAGTAAAACGCTTGTGAGATGTGAGTCGCTGTTCGCAGCCAAGAAGATGCTATAAAAGACCGTCATCATGCTGTAAGGTGCGACAGGCACTTTGACACACCCGCATGAACATGAACGCAGAATTTTCGAAAACAAAATATCCCAGGTTCATGGAGGAGAACTGCTAAAGTGAATTGGACTTTGTCAAAAAAGATCAAGTGACGATGAATATTAATTATGAACCGTCTACTGCGAGGCTATATGCAGAAGAGAACCACATCAACTTCGATGTCGTGTGGCTTTTTTTGTTGACTTTAGCGAACTCTGCGTACGCGATTCGAGGCAGCTTTTCTTCGTGTCGTCTGGAGGGTTGAATGACCTACTTCCGTATGAAGTACAGAAGCAGCACATTATGATAGAATCCATTTCCTGCTGAACAGTAAACTACTTAACGCATGCGAACTGCCACTTTTGAGAATCGCTGCCTTTTATTGAACAAAAAACACATTCTCCACTACAAACAACTCAAGTCTACGACCTTAATCCCTGCTGGGGATCTCCTGCTCGGGATCGCTAGCTGGCAGATCCTTAGCAGCCTGTGCAACATTAGTGATCTCCTTGGCAATGTTCGTGCCAACGGGAACAAATCCATTCTCGTCGGCGGTATATGTCACCAGAACTTCATCACCATTAGCATCGATGTATCTGTACGATCCGGTAATTTTCAGAGCCTGTTCCTCGGTCCCAATATCAACAAGATATGCATTTTCCTCGCGAGTTGTTCCATCGGCTCCCTCGTACTCAAAGTTGTACGATCCATCGGCGTTCTTATTCGACTCGGATCGGACAATGGCGATTGGCTCCTTCGCTTCGGCAACATCTGCGACAGGAGCAGCGCTCACAAAGGCAATCAACGCGAACAGAACAACCTAAGAAGGGGACACGTTAGTAAAGCCGCCAATATCCGTTCAGCTGGGACTTACGAATTTCTTCATAGCGATTTTGAGTGCGATATATCCACGAGTGAACTAAGTATTGACCGCTGCATGCGGTACTCTTTTATATTGTGATGCTTAACAGAACTGCTTAGTTTTCTGTCTCAAACAAGAAATTCTAAAATGTGTTCCTGTTTCATCTCTCCAACCGAAGGTGTTATGCTAAAATTGAACTTTTAGTATTTCAAAATAAAACTAAAACGAGAATTCGAGTTCGTTTCAACAAAAGTCCACATATATTTAGATGAACCCCGAATGGAGATCAGAATTCCGCCTTCCAGCTGTGTATGGTAATAATTTTAGATTTTATGAAATAAACCATTTAATATGCAGTACTGAGCTCAGCTTCATCGACGTGACTTGGCCGTTTTTTTGACAGTTTTCCACTGGTTGACATTGAAGAGGTGACGCAAGTCGGGCGAGTTTTTTTTCAGACCGAATGCAACTACAAGATATATCTATCTGCGTTCAAAACTAGATCAGAATAAGTATCTGTTTACCAAAAGAAGTACTGATGGTTAATGTTCTGAATGTGTACAGCGGCCAGATACCATTTGAGTTGAATAATTGTAGTCACGCAAGAACTGTGCCCAAACGAGATTCGAAATGATATGCAAACACCAAGTCAAATAATAGAATCTGTGCAAACCCGTGCATATAAATGAATATTATCTAACTTGGAACCTGTCTGTGTCTATTCGTTGCCTAAAATATTCCACAGGCTTAAGATTAAGTTTAGTAAGAAATAAACGTGTAATCGGTGTTTTTGTTCTTCTGTTTGTTGATCTCCAGGGATGTTAGCGATTTGTTTATAATGTTAGCTTGCTTATTTATTCCGATCGGATTGAGAACAATTTAAAAATGTATATTTACCATAAATCGACTGATATGCTACCAGACAGACGATGATTCATCAGAGGCCTAACTCTGTAGTTCGATTCTAAAGTTAAATCGTCCGAATTCGGAAAATATGTACTGATGTGTTTTTCGAAAGTCGGAAATCGAAATCCGAATTTCATTTATCTAGATAGATTTGTTCGAAGATCGGGAATTTCGTACTTATAACTCTATTTCCGTTGTTAAATACATTCGAATTTCTGAAATTTCATTCGATATCTAATTACCATACGGAAAAGTTTTGCTGAAAGCTAAAATGTAAGTATTTATTTAAATTAATTGAAGAAAACATAATAAATATTTACATGATGATATTTTGAGGATGTTATTTTATTTTAAAGGGAAACCACGAACAAAAATAGTAATACAAAACATCCGCCTTGTGCAAGAAATCTAAGCGTTGCACTTAGTTTTATTATTGTAGGTATTGAAGACTATTCAATACCTACAATCACCTATCAGCTGTCACTTGTGCTGTTCAAAACATACATAGATGCATCTTTTGGAAGACGATAATTTTTTACCAAACTATCTATCTATCTTTCTATCCATTATATAGCATAGGTAGATAAATTATTTCGTCATTAAATTTTGTGTTTTATCACATTACCTTTTACTTGATTTTAAATTGTCTCTTAATATCTTTTTTGAATTCTTTCTTCAGCACAAATTTACTTATCAAGCCACAATGCAACTGAATCCATATCCCTAGTGAAATTCAATCATCAACGAATAAATTTAAATAATCAAAAACGAATTATTTGACTATAGGTTGAGTTCATTTTTGACAAAAAACAGCTCTAGTCTCGGAACATTTATTCGAAAGTTGCTAAGGTTTTTCTACAACATTTCCTTTCGATTCGAAAGTTACACATCAGAGAAACACTTGAAATTAGAATCGGAAATAACTTTCGAACAGTTTTTACTTTTGAATCGAATTACAGAGTTAGGCCCCAGGTACAGCAAAGTCTTGTACAAATCTATATAACTGAGCTGAAACCAGTTGTGGCGTGTGCTGGCAACGTTGATGCGGCAGCGCGGAATTATTAACTGAAAATATTTAACAAATTTATTCTGGCTTAGGTCTTGTAAACGCTATTGCAATGCGAAGATGTTTTCTTATCTTCTTTCTAGAATTTATGGTAATTCGTGTTGGATTTGTTTGTGTACATAGTCTGCCATTGGTATTAGTTATCAGTATCACCATCCGTAATGCACACCTGCAAAAAATACATCAACGCGCACAAACCTGTTCCCACTGAGTCAGCAAGTTATTGGCCGGGTCCCACATACAACAACAAAGCTGCACCAAAACTTTCCCACGACATGAAATGTGGATGACACCCGATGCAGGCGGATACACGCGCTGCGTGCAATTAGGCGACTCACCGGGTTGGCCATGGTCGATGGGACTACCCTACCCATGGCATGAATCTAGATATAACTTTTAGTCTTAAGTTGGAATTGTGACAGAACGGTCTAATCTTCTAATATCGAAATAAATTATTTTATAACGTGGAAAACGTGTTATACGAACAAGTTGGACCGACCCTGGTTGGTGTTCAGATTTTTGTTGAGAGATCCTAACCAGGATGCTCTAACTGTATTCTTTTTTTGATTTATTTGTAACAAAAATCAACATTTTCCTTGTTATCTTGACAGATAAACAAATATATTATTCTGAGTCTGCACATAATTTCGATGCCTTAAGTTGATAGTTCCAACGAAAGCGGAAGGTACAGTAGCTTTTAGTGTTGAAGTCATTGTGTGGTTTTTCACAATATTTGAACAAAACTCTACTCTGGCTGGTGTACAACTTTGTAATCCTACAAGTTTTTTCGACGTTTGAACCTAAAAGATAGCCCATCTGTGAATGGATGGGTTTCGCGAAGTACTCTATTGTCGTGTTAAGCATTTGCAAAGCTTCCTTTGGCTTGCTGGGATAGAAGTTCAACAAAACAGAGTTACTTTATTTACATAAGTTTTCTAATAAATAAAAGCATTCAAGTTTGCTTTTAAAATAACGATAAAACCTTTACAGGAGCTGTTCTCGGCTGCTTAATGAAATGAAAACGTCCCGAAACCGTTTTATAAAGGATCGAGGAGTATTTTTCCTTTATTCCGTTAATTCGTCTCAAAAATAAAAACTCAATCAAACAAAAAACGCTTGTGAGGAGCTAGGCCTATGGTACACGAACTCCGCTAACTATTTGTATTATTTATGCTGTTGTTTCGTCAATTTTTCAAAAATTTAACGATGTGTGCTGGTTATAATTTTTTTTTCGAAAAACCATCATTTTGAGATATATATATTTATTACCCAGCCATTGCTTCTAAATTAAATAAAAAGTATAGCGTAGTTGGGTACAACAAAATAATTTTTTGACTTTTAAAAATAATTAAAAAAACATTTTGACTGTGATTTTCTGTACTCGATTTACATTGTTTTTAGAACTGGAAAAATCAATTTATGCTAAAAATAGCTGATTTAACGTAGTTCATTTTTAGGTACAATATTTTAGGAGTTTTATTTTGGAATATATTTTATTTAGTTTTCTATTTATTACGGAATCTACTTTTAGATTATGCTTTTTATAAAATTTTAAAACAAATAACTGCACAAGCAAATTTAGAAGCAAATTGCGAAATTGCGAAATTTGTATGAGCCGTACTAGTAATAAATTTAAGTCCCGACTCTTAATTTGCGGAAGCTCACAATTCCAAAAAATGTTTATGCGAAACATAATTTTTTTGAATTACAAAAATTTTAAGTCGGATCTAAAAATATTTACTAGTATGGCCCTGTGAACTAATTACATTTAAAGTCGGAACTAAAAACGTTTATTGGTAAGGCCCATTGAAAATAATATAGATTAACTTTCTGGCACACACTTAACACAGTTAAACCGAAACCACAATTTGTAAAAGTTAATGGAACAGTTGTCTGAACTTCAGTTGCCTGTCCAGTTGACAGCCAGTAGTTGCTCCTCTTATGCCTAGTTATGAGAATTCCATTGGGGTTGGGTATCCTAGTTCTAAATCCGCCCACCATTTTCAAGTACATACTGCTGACTTCATGTCCCAACTTCATTTTAGCACATTTTATTAAAAAAACAAATATTAATAATACTCATTTTAAAGCACATTTTATTAAAAAAACAAAATTAATAATACTCATTTTAAAAACCCACTTTTGCTACAGAAAATATTTACACCCTCAACTAAGCAGGAGTCTTCAGACTGAACTTGTAGTCGCAGAGATACAAACAAAAAGCACATATTCAAACAAATCCAACTCCAATGTGCTGTCGGTGTTGGTTCCTTTTTTCCTATAGCTCCACTTCTTAGTGCTTCTTTGCGTGTTCGACTGCCTCGTTGGGCAGATCCTTAGCGGCAATAGCGGCGTCAGAAATTTCCTTCGGAATGTTGCTTCCAATTGGAACGAATCCATTCTCATCGGCAGTGTATTGCACACTAACTTCCTCGCCATTAGCATCGATGTACTTGTATGATCCCGAAACCTTGATACTCTGGTCGTCAGTTCCGGCGTTCACAACTGATCCGGTCTCCTCACGGAAGTTTCCATCGCCACCCTCATACGTAAAGGTGTAGGATCCATCTTCCTGGACATTCGATTCGGACTTGACAATTGGAACGGGCTCTTTGGTTGGTTTCAAATCCTCACTGCAGACGACAGCGACCAGAGCGAAGGCAGCGCACAGTGCAACCTAGATATTGAGAACGGTCGTTAATCCTAGCGGTAAACTCTGCGGGTTGCTAATCACTTACGAATTTTTGCATTTTGTTTCTGTTTGTTTTATTGTGTTGTTCACAGGAAGGTTTAGTGGAACTAATTTCTTGTGTCGCCGGCCAGAAGCTTTTATACTACCTGCGATGTTAGGAATTGAAATTTCTTCTCGGCTATGATTTTGATTGTAATTAAATCTTCCGAATTTTTGGGGTGAAAACATGTTTGGCGATATCTGCTCAAATGTCAAGGGTTACCCGGTACCCGTTGATGATAGATATAATCGACGCCGTCGTTCTTTGTTTCGAATCAACAAAGTTGACCATCGGGTTTGATTTGTGAGTCGTTTGTTTATATATGTAAATTTGTTCTAAAGATAGCTACGATGGCAATGGGCCTGACACTATTAATCAGTCTTAACCTTCACCTTGAGTTAGGATTGTAGGTCACAATTGGTTGATTTATTAGTGGAACCAGTCTTAGCTGCAGACAACAGCTGTCTGGATTGTGCTGTCAATTGGACTCTATCCATCTTTCTGTCAAACAATCAAAGAATTTTTTTTTATAAAAAAGGGACAAGACTCACGCTCTCACTTCCATTGATTGGAATATCTTTTATAAACTCTTTTGGATTTGAAATAACACACCAATGCACACCAGTTCGTCATAATAGGCCAAAGCATTTTTGTTGAATATATACAAGAGTCCACTTAATAAAACAAAATTCACAGATTCTATGCACGAATGAATTTGCCTTTATGTGCCGGGTAAGTGGTTTTGTTGCATACACTTGGGCCACCAGTTTCCTCGGACGATTCCTCCGAACTGTCTTCTTCTAGACCGTCGCGCTTTCCGGCAGGATGTTTATGCTTCGAATCTTTATTTTCCTCCGAAGACTCGTCGCTATCTTCGCAGCTTTCCGACTCACTTCCTGCCACTGGTTTTGGTTTTTCTGCATGCTTATGAGCTGCCACGCTCATGAAGGCCACCAACGCAAAGATGATTATCTGAAAAGTTGAGTATGTTTGTAATCCGATTAAAAAAGGAAAACACTAACCTACAAATTTCTTCATGGTGATTGGAAGCAAAAGCTTCTGACTGACAGTACTCTGTGCTCGATTGCCTTTTATATCGATTCACAAAACAAAAGTGTCACAGTTTGTAATCAAAACTTGATATCCTTTTACGGTATTGTTACAGACTAATTAGGTGTGTTTTGAGTAAAGCAGTGGTCCGAAAATAAGCTGCAATAACAATGCAGGCCAAATTTAAATGTACGATATTTTTATGGTAATTTTGGTGACTAATATTGTTTTGATTGTTGAACGTTCAGTATTTATTCACTGAAAAGATTATGAATAAAAAATCAGCTTTGAATGGTAGTCGGTGTTTTGTGGATATTTTTTATTGATCCCGTTGGAATATGAACAAACAATCTGTCATGGTTAACATAATTTGTGCCGTTTGTGCGATTTTTTTCAATTCTAATAGGCGGCTGTAAGCTTGATAAATTTAAATTGTCAGCCCTTAAAGAAACTATCGCTGTTGTAATAATTTTCTCTTCGTAATCCTTTTTATATGTCCGTCTTTAAGTATTCTTATACATCGTCTTTCGTTTGTAAGTTTAACAAAATGAGTCGTCATCGCCTTGGAATCGAAGAAGTGGTGATGATAGCCGCTAAGGACTTTCTGCAATTTCACCAGGATCTGTCTGTAAATAAAATTTGATTGGCGGTAGATTACCTATATTTTATTTGCTCTGACAGCGACAAATTAAATATTTTACGAAGACTTTTAAACATGCGCACACTGCGGCAGATAGACGTTAGAAAGACTGATTGCACATGAGTCTGCGCAGTTAAGTGGACCTTAATTTCTTGTGGATTGGGCAAATAGTACTGGGGTTTCATTCATTAGTCATTAGGTGATCTCTCTTTCATCTCTCTTTCGTTTACGAATCATTTCAACAACTACTAAGAAGTATTCGACTCAGCAAATTTTTAGGTATTTTGCTTAAAAATTAAATAATTTTCTCAGTTTTTTTCGGCTTGGTGGACACAGATTTGGTACTTATCGCTTAAATTCAAGAAATTTCACAGCAGAATATTGGCTTTCGACGCCGTTGAAGGGTCCCGTAGAACGCTGTAAAGTTGTATGTCATCTCTACAGGATTCTGCTTTTTGCACTATCAAATTCGTCTTAAATTTTGGTAAAACTACTATACTCGATGACCGGAGCAGAATTTTTCAATTCTTTTGACTAGGCTCTTAGATTGTTTTACTGAGCGCCTTCTTTTGCTCGGAGAGTTTGCGAGTACCTTAAGACATCTTTTCAAGGAAGCGCCATTTTATATTTGTTCTGTTTTTCGGCACCTAGTATACTGCATTTTTCGTCAAATCGGGGTTCCATTTCGGGGTTCGTGTCAAATCCAGCATTTGTGATGGCTTCATGTCAGTGTAAGAACATTTCTTCTGTGCAAAAGTTGCGCTAGAGTATTCGATCGGGGAAGTTGATAGAATTTATTTATTTTCTTTTGTTTTAAAGCCAATAAATCATCTTACAATTTTTGAGTACAATTTTAACTTAGGTTAAATAAAGAGAAAATATAACCGGTTAATATGGAGTAATTCTTGAGCCTTGTAACTAAAAAGCTTCCTTTCTTATACAACTAACATTTATTTTTAGCATCATTATTCATTTCATTAAATAGTTAAAATTCTTTATAAATAAGGGAGATTTGAGTTCCATTAGTCCTGAAATAAGGTGGTTGTAGACACACAACACACTTTTCAGTTATTCAATTCTTTTTCATTTGATGAAAAACTTAAAAACAAAAATTAAATAGAACACATTTCTTAGTACTAGTACTAGTTAGTACTTGTTTGCTCGTTCAGAAATTTATGGTACTTTAGAATTGCCATTTTCTTCAGTGAATTTTGGTTTTCTTAATGTTCACGTTACTATTTTTTTAATTTAAATGAAATACAGAACATATAATGAACAATTTTTAAAATACAGCACATTTGTATGCATTTTTTATACAAAACTAGTTGTTCCCGCCTGGCTTCGCCCGTGCTAAGGAACTTTGTTGCTTAAATATCTTGTCTAGAGTCCCGCTCACATTAAGCAAAGTGCTCTGTTTTCACAGATAAGAATTTAAGCTGTCAAAAAAAAAAAGCGTTTTCAATGTCCTTAAACACGAAGTTACGATGAAACTATGTGTTGTTCCCTCTAATAATATTTGCATACCTACTGTGGATATCAAAAATAAGTAATCCACCTTTTACAAATTACCGAAAATCCGTTGCAAATAAGCCTAGAAATGGTTTCCGTAAAGAAAATTTCGAAAATCATGAATATATTGCGATTAAAATTAAAAAAAAGAAGAAAATTCCCAGTACAAAATGTTTGGAAAATCAATTTCTACGAATTTTCAACTTCCCCTTTAAAATTTTCCAATTTTCTCTCCGTATAAACAATCCTTGGCTTAAGAAAAACACAACAACAAAAAAAGAACTCACATCGTACGTTCCGTTCTCGAGTTATGGCGGTCTTACGGATTAAGACAGTAATTTGGCCACCTTTGGTGCAGTAATTTTTGGCCAACTTGTAAGGGTATTAACCTATTTTTTGTAATGTTACAGAAAAACGTCCCTTCAATATTATTAGTCAATTAAAACAATTTTTGAAAACAAAAACTAATCCACAAAAAAAACATTTTTTTTTTTTAATAATATGAACTTAATAATTAACTTATAACAATTTAGGTGTGTGCATACAACATGTAAGTTGCGTTTAATCTGCGTTTTACGGAGGAGATCAAATTTAATGCACTTAATAAGAAATTTATCGAGACACGTTTTTTGCGCTTTTAAATACCTCGCATAGGTAGCCTTATTTTGTAACAACTGAAGACCGTTAATTAAACCATCATTACACAGATGAAAAATCGACGAACAATATTCAAAGCCAGGTTTAACTATTGCATTGACAATATTTATTTATTCATTTCTTATTATTTTAAGGAAACCAATTTTTTTTCCAGTCTTGTTTGCAAATGTTTTCTATATGATTAGAAATATTAAGCTTGTTAACAATTAAAATGCGTAAGTATTTAATCTCCTAAATTTGATCAATTGATATTCTCTAATTATAGTCGTCTTCGTGTCTATTGTTGACCTCAACTTGTATCGTTTTAGATATGTTGAGCTGCAATCTGTTTTGTCTGAGCCATAATATTCTACGTTTCCTGAAGTAATCTCTAAACTTCTGAAAGCGCTTCTCCCACTTTTCGGTCACATATATCACTACATCATCGACAAAAAGAGCTGACTTCGAATTTCGTAAGACCATTTCCATGTCGCTTATGTAAACTATGAAAAGTAGAGTACCTAAAACAGTTCCTTGCGGTACACCTAGGTTCACTGCAACAGAGTCCGATTCGATTTTATGTATTTTAGCTATTTGTGATCTATCTGAGAGATATGAAAAAAAAAAACACTTTAACATATTATTTGGTATACAAAATAATGTCGTTTCAAATGTTCTTTTAAAGTCGAAAATATAAAAAAGTTCACCATACACATTTATTTTTAGATATCTCTTCCTTCCAACTCGTGACTATTTAAATTTACTGCACTTTCGCACGAATGATTTTTTTCAAAATCCTGATTAAAAGTTGATTGTTTAATTGTTTTCTTGGAAATAGGAAATATTATTTTTTCGAACCTTTTTTCAAAGAGTGGCATCGAAGTCATACCCTGTCTCAGTATTTTGTTACTTTGGATATTGGCATTTGTACCATCCCTATAATAAGGTTGTCTTCCAATTCAATGTTGGATTTTCGAAGGAACGTTCGCCTTGCCACCACAAATTAAAAAATGTCATCAAAAGTTGGAAGTTTGGCGGTCACCTTTCCATTTCTAACATCGTAGAATCCAGCAATAACTTAGCTCAAAAAAGTCTATAATTCGAATTTGTTCATCGAATAAAAACTTCAAGTAAATGATGTCCACTTAATGATAAGCAAATTATAATGTATACAAATGTATTGCACAAATCCTTGCACTGTTTACAACTCACTATAAACTCAATTTGTTTATTTTTACTTTTAATATTTCGTCATCACTAAACACGTTTCACACGGGACGTAATAAAGTTTAAATTAATTAAAAAAAATAATACATAAAGTTTGATTACATCAAAGATAAGCGAACTGCAAATATTTAGGTATAAAAGCTGGCAGTCGTGATTACGCCAAATTAGTTGCAGTTAGGTTTACGGTGAATAACAATTTAAGCAAACAAACATTTGAATCAAAATCATTATGAAAAAACTCGTAAGTACTCATGATAGCGATGAAGATGAGTTCCTTTTAAATGCTGTTCACTGTATTAATTCTTAGGTAGCATTATGCGTCCTTTTCGCTGTTGTCGTTGTCGTATGCAGTGTGGATACCGAGGAGCCCGTTCCAATTTTGCGGTCCGAATCAAGTGTCACCGACGATGGATCCTACAGCTTTTTGTACGAGAGTGCCAATGGCAACTTCCGTGAAGAGGCAGGCTCAATTGTAAACCCAGGAGCCGATGATCAAAGCATAAAGATCACCGGATCGTATAAGTACATCGATGCTAATGGCGAGGAAGTTAGTGTGCAATACACTGCCGATGAGAATGGATTCGTCCCCATTGGAAGCATTATTCCAAAGGTAATTTCCGATGCAGCTGCTGCTGCTAAGGATTTGCCAAATGATGACGTGGATCACAATAAGGAGCACTAATTGTTGAGCGACTATGAGCACCGTTTATGGAGAGGTTTTATTTTTAATTTTATCGAAACAATTTCGCCTGAATAAAGGATGTCTTTTTTATTAAATCAAATCGGTATTTTGTATAAGTTAGCAATTTTCTTGACGGTGTTCTTCCCGACTTTATTCGTCAATCTTCGGTCTCGTTTGACTACAGTTCAGACGTCGCTGTCCATACTTTGGGATTGTTGGGTGAACGGAACTTTAAACTGCCATCGTTTATCGTTGAGGGTAACATTCTGCCAGTGACAGTGGATTGTTTTCTTCGAATTCTCAACACAGACTCTATCCATTTGCGCACCTTTGAAAGCTTTTTTAATACCCTTGAAACCTTGCTAAGTTCGTTTTACTCTTTTGTAGAACTTTCGTACATTTCCTTGTCGGTAGAAATCCCGACTATAAATTCGACCGCGCGCTCCTCCCACTTTTCGCTGAAAATTCGAAACTATTTTCTTCCTTCTAGCCAGTAAAAATCGCGGCAGCTCTAGAGTAGGATTTTGTAGAAAAAAATCAAACGAAAACCACTTTCTCATTTCAAAAATCCAAAGAATTCAAGCAAACACCTAACTCCTTTCGTTTTCTTCTTCCTCTTTGCAAACGTGAGTTTATTTCACATGTAGTCCTGAGCCGCGCCGCCATATTGAGGATAAATAGATTGAGCTACTAGTTATATAGAGCTGATATAAATAGCTACTAGTTGTTGCAATTCGTTACAAATCCATAGATTTCACTTTCTTTTGACAAATTTTTGGTTAAGATTCCATGGGATTAATAGTCGTTAAAAGGATTTGTACAAAATGTCAACGAAAATCACTTTCGCTTCAAAGTAAGACGAATAAAACCTGTCGCGCCAACGAAAACGTTTGAACGTTTTCAATCTTCGTTTGGGTCTGCAGTATTGATTGATAGCCTCGTTTTTGACTGACCGCTTATTAAGAAGAGTTTCCTTTTGGTCTTCTACAGTAAAGCCCAGCTCATCGATGGCGGCATTTCTGGTGGCGCATTGTTAGTGTTGCCAATTAGTCCCTACATTTAATGCTGGTAATGTTGTTGTTAAAAGGTCAAGGCAAACGTCCAAGGGGTCTCTTACGATGATATCTCTTCGCTGTCAAATCTTTTCAAGTCATCGAATTACTTAGGCACTACATTTTGTTGTAGATATATCGTCGGATTGGTCTAGTATTTGCTGTTGAGCTAAATGTTCTCGTTGCATCAATGACTTAAACGAGAACGTTTTTCACTTTCTAACTGATTTCCTGAGTAATAAACGAATTCGGATGACCAAACAATGTTAATCATCAAATGTTGGTATACGATCACTTTAAATTCACCTAAAAACGAATGATCTCATGCAAGAGCCATAAATTGATCAACATTTTGATCCATATCCGACTTAATGTTGATTGCAGATAAACTAATTTACACGAAGGCCGTCAATCGCGGAACGAATTTGAAATTTGAACGCACAAACAAGTAATTTAACAAACTTACCATAATGTGACATCGATCAGTGCCAAACTAAAAATATAAATAAATCCTTTTAATCGGTTGAACCGAACAAATTGGGAAAAATACAATTTGACAATCCTGGCATATATTGGCTACTTTTCGAAACTCGTTTGTCAGCAATGTTTCGAAATAATCTTAAGTTAAATTTTGTTGGCATATCAAACGACATTCAGTGAATGGTGAGTAAGGAAACACTGTAGTTGTACAAGTATAACAATGATTAATGTAAATATCATACATGAACATCGTTAATCAAGGTAATATTCAATTGGAGTAAGCCAGCTTAATTCAATATGCGTTTGCATTGAAATTGTGTAAACTAATCATCATACGATTAGTGGCGGATGTGAAGAGTTTGAGTTTGACAGAACTTAAGTGGGTTTTCTTCAACTTTGACAGAAGCTTAAGCTCGTTAGCCCCTATAATGGTTGACCATTAAGGGTGTCACTCTGCTTGCAGCAAAGTTTTATTTCTTAGAGCCACAAAACAGCCTTTACGTTTGAATAACTTTATTTAGTAATTCCCAATAGTTTCCTTAGTTTTATGTACTTTGCTTAGCGAAAGTCCAAAATCTCCGCAACATTTCAGAGTGGGTTATTCTTTATGCGTAGTACTTCCTATAAATTTTTACTTCATTCCTAATTCAAGAAGTTAAGAATATAAACCCAATGAGCGACCTTACAGACCGTGAGAAAATCGCCAACTCCACCATTCCTCGAAAAAGATCTCTACAAAAGAGATGACTGCCAATAAACTCACCAATAAAACCAATCTTTATAACAATTTAAAGAGCATCATCCCATAATAACCATTCATGTTAATCATCGCCGCGCACATTCACTTAGCCACATACGGATGCTAGTGGCAACTTGAACACTTGTTCCAACATTTACACATCATAACTCCGAATGGAAAAAAAAAATTCTTCATACAATTAATTGCGAAAAAATGGCTTCGCATTAATAGCTCATAAATATCACCGTCCTGCACCTAGACCAAGCCTACAACAACTCGCGCCATTACCAATCATCTCATTCAATGGCGCAGCTTCCAAGATGTCGAACAACTTCAGCACACCGTGTCTTTGTTGATGTTTCTTGTACTCTGTTCGCTGTTAAACATGTTCTAGTTTCTTTCTGCGAATAAAAAAAGAAATGAAAATGTATATTAAACTACGTTCCATTCTGAGATTATAAATCCGGCATTCTGGGAGCAATGACTTCATCCATATGCATATGCATCCACTCTGCTCCAAAGTTTTTTTTTGACTGGACTGTGCCGTATTTATTATTTTGGTAATTTGTTGGAATTACTTGTTGAATTTATTATTGCAACGTAGAATTTGCATTTGATATACGATATAGTATCGCTGCGTACTCGGATTCACCTACAGTCAGGTTTCATGTTTTTTTTTACGAAACAAAGTAAAAATTCAAATTTACTGCATAACCAGAAAGCAACTAAAATAACAAATGATACCGCGGAATGGTGCTTTTGGGCATTGTTGTTGTTTTTCTGTATTTTTTTTGTTTTTTTCGGCAAGGTGACTAGAATAACATTACGGTAATGTATAATAAATTTATGACATCATTTAGCAGACACAACTGAAGAAACAGTATGGCTTCGAAGATGTATTTATGGTTATTTTGTATTGAAATTATTGGTAGTAGGTGATTAGGAAGGCAGGTGGCGTTGCTTTTGTTGTTTTGACTACGTAGATTAAATTCGTACGTCTTATAAGAAACAAATCTCAGGGTTGTGCATTTGTTTGGAGTGTTTATATCCTTACTGTCGTTTTTAATAGTTAGAATGTGATTGAACTTTTAAGAAGATTCTAAGTGAGGTCATTTCAACTGTTACGGTGCAGATCGCACAATATTAACTGTGCAGTCAAACCACAATTCAATTGCCGGAGGAAACCTTCACAAAATTAGTTTTCAGATTTGAAAGGAATGGACAAACTCTTCAAAAAGTGATGAGTAGCAGAAGTGTGGCGAAAACAAAAAAATGTTGTCTAGGGGAAATTACTTTTCAAAAGCTATTTTATTTTGGTAAAAATCTATCAAGCAATTTTTTTTTTTTTTTAATTCAAAGTCAACTTTTCGTTCGTCTTCGACCTTATACGACTGAATCGCAAGTGTAGATTTTACAAAATATGGTACGAGCGCTGATGCTTTTATTTAGAAACTGACAATTGTTCCTGGACCAAATTTCACAACAATTCCTCAAGAAAAACAAAACTGTCACGGGAAAACCAACTCGACACCAGTAAAATTAACGTTTTTGAAATAAATTTTGGAGAATCTCTGCTATCGAGTCCCATCCAAACTTATGTAAATAAAAATTAAGGAAATAGATGTAAAAAAATATCTGCGTATTATAAACGAACGCTATAATTAGCAACGAATCATAACTAGCTATTTACAACAGCACAGAAGCTTTATACTACCATATTTCCTTCTCTTCGTAGCAAGTGCTAAAACCCATTATAAGCAAAAGCTATTTGCAAAACAAAAACACCAGTAAAAATAAGTCCAACTGTTGGCAACAGACGCATTTTTAAGTGTCTTATTTTTATTATTAAAAACTTAAAGGCAGAAAAGAAAGAAAAAACCGAAAAATTAGTGTTTCTCGCCGCTGTCGAAAATCCTTTCAAGAGACAGATCATTTCTTTAGAGAGAGACGACCCTATCATCTCATGGCTCATCCAATGGTGCCAACACATCAGCATAACGAACCTTAGACGCAATCAAAAAGAAAACTTAGGTATAAATCAAAGCTTTTATGTACATACCCATTTAAGCGAGAATCCATCATGAATCAGGTGATTTTGAATTCCCCAGTGGCGCATAGTGGATTACAAAATTGGGCCACCTACTAATCAATAGAAATTGCATTATATCAATAGTTGGAGATTGATATTTTAAAATGACTGTCAATTTATTGTAGATATGTAAATGAAAGCAACGAGTTAGATTGCACGGGGGTCAAAAAACAAAGGCAACTCATTCTAAAATGCGCTTTACATAGTAAGCAATTTATTAACTTCAGTTGCAAAAGAAAATCCAATTAACATCGATAAAATGTCACCATTTCCAGTCGTTTCAGAAAAGCAGCTTTGGTTACAGTCAATACTCAAACTACTGGCAATCACTTCAAACAACCTAAAATGCTATATATCTGCAAAATAGTCTGACGCATCATTAGCGTCCAAAGCGGCATCCGAGATTTCTGTAATTAAAACATCCCGATTAATTGAATTAAATTTAATTGATTGATTTCCTATTGCTGCGAGTAGATCCGAAAATATCTGTAGTCAATTTCGATGAAATTTTAGCTGGTTGACGGTTTTTTTTAATTATTAATAGTTCAACGTTTGGCAAGATAAGATTGATCTTGAAGTTGTTATTGGGGATAACCTCTTTAAAAGACAATAATTAGGAAGCAGAAGAATTGTGTTAACTATTCGATATTAGAACAAACAATATTCAAAAAGTTGACAAGTTGGCCTTGGATTGGGATATTAATGACAGCATTATTGGTAATACTTTAGTGAATATTTAAATTCTCCTGTAAAATCGCACTTTTAGCTTAAGCCTGAACAGGTCGTTAGATTGCAGGAAAATAAAAACTAAATGTTGCTCCACTAAGCCAAATGTTACCTCCAAAAAATCTAAACGGATGTGGGACGTACTTTCAACGAGAGGCGGTAACAAATTCACATACAAAGAGACAAATAATTTGATGTTATGTAGAGATGAATATCAGGAATCTATTTACATTAACAATCCTATTTGCAGTCACAGCCCATAACTCATATTTAAAGGTGACTATCATATTTCATTAAAACTGATTGCCCGCCCCACACAAGAACTCAATTTAATTTGCATTCCCCTACAACTGGCAGTAGTAACCCAATTTAAATCACACATCTTCGTTCTACTGTCTCCCATTAGCAAGCAAATTGATTTTTATCTCGCTTAATCGCCATTAACATGCAAGTGGTCAACATCATAAACATCACACTTGACCTTTACATGCGGCGGCACTTGTTAAACCACCTTGCAACACAAATCCAATTCACTTCTTGGCGGTCTTCAAGGAGTCCCATTCACAGCCATCGCATATATCAATTACATAAAAGAGGCAATAAAAGTCGCCGCCAACGACGAGCATTTCATTGCTCAACAGCTGAAGTAATTAGTATCGGCGCCCCCTCTTGGAAAACCCGTTAATTTATTCTAATCCGCATCTTTACGGCTCGATACTGATGGTTGAAAGTGGTTACACACGGAGGGATCAAATCTATTTGCTGCACGCAATTTATCGACATCTTGCGTGTATTCGTGGATTTTCCCAATTTGTCCCGAAAAAGTATCTTCTCGGCGCTGTAGTCTGTACTTGTGCACGCGAGGGTGGCTAACCGTTTGAGGTGCGTCAAACGTGCATGCCAACGTCGTGAATATGCCACTGCAGTGCAGCCACTATATGTGTTCAGATCTGTGAGATACAATTGCGATTCGATTTGCAATTGGATTTTCTAATAAATTTAATTTTGCTTTCTGGTTATTTTGCCATTTATGGCACAGATGATGACGATGATGAGTCAGTCAGTCAAGTGGATTTATGTGACGCATTGTGCCACAATTGGACTTGGAAATTTATCTACTTTGATTGGAGGAGTATAGCTTTTCATTGGACCTAAGCACGGTTTTGAGAATGGCATCCGAGTTTATGGAGGAGGTCGCACAATGATGCAATTCAACTGCATGTTTGTGAACAAATCGAAGGCGACTGGTTCTCTGTAGTCCGTTCATTTATGCCTATGGTTTGGCAATTTAAGGATTTGTCAGAGAGATGTGTAATTATAATTACAATCGTAGTAAGAGGGGATTACTTTTCGTAACTAAAAAGGTGGACAAAACCGGGTTTGTGTATTAATTTCGAATGGACTTCGAGTTTATAAAAAAAAGGTGTAAATCGAACTAGTGGTAGGATGCAACATGTGATACGTGTCTTTGATAAGGTCCCTTGTCATTTTTCTTAATTTCAGATCCGATCTTCGATGGAAAATTTCGATTTTCAGACTGGGCATGCAGCATACATTTGCAAACTCACTCCGATGATGATGCCCATACTCTCCTTTATATTCAATTTAATCAAATTGGAACCCAGTCCATTTGAGGACAAGTTATTTTTTTTTTAAATAAAAATCGAATGCAAAATGTACACCTAACACTATTAGGATGACGAGTACATTTAGTCCATTTTTCGAAGTCCTTAAGATGCTACGTAAAAAATTAGGAGGAGCACGACGTT
Source organism: Cheilosia grossa (assembly GCA_963082955.1). Taxonomy (NCBI): domain Eukaryota; kingdom Metazoa; phylum Arthropoda; class Insecta; order Diptera; family Syrphidae; genus Cheilosia; species Cheilosia grossa. The sequence goes on along the minus strand of OY720148.1, from coordinate 46,440,906 downwards.
TGTAACTAGAAGCACTGCCGAAGGCTACTTTCGAATCATATCCATATCAAACAGCACAACAGTTTTTGCTCACATTTATCACCGTAACCAAAGAGAGTTTAAAACTGGTGAGTTTATGGTCCAGTAAAACCACATTTACAATAAGAATTCAAAGTGGAAATGCCTACATCCTCTGAATTACGAAACTTTTACCTTTTTCCGACTTCAAGGTGTTTGTCCGGAATAGATTTAAGAAATACAGCACGAAATTGATTCCGATTTTCATAGTTACATTGCAAAATGTTGCGATTGAAATATAGGGTACGTTTTATCTCTATCCGCTGTCCAGAAGAGGTGGTCTAAGCCGGCGGCATCTAAGTAGGGAGTGTTATGTAACAACCTGGCTCTATTCTATTTTGTTCTTCATCTTCTTTTCCTTTTCTTATGCATTACTAAAATATAGAAGGTATCTCTGTTTTATAAGCAAACGTAAAAAGTACCCTTCCCAATAGAGCACATTATCTCCAAGTGTCGTATTCTGTCCCAATGCCTTTTGCAACACCTTGGCCGATATTTATACCAACCACATCAAAAAGACTGATGATTCTATTTACGTTGAATAACTTTTAATTTATGTCACCCCTCGACCCCATTAACAACTGCAAGGTTGCTCATGACACGGTTTATGTTGTGCGATCAATCGCTATTACCTATCCAGACACAAATGCCTTTGCAGTGCTTCCACAGATTCATAGGAGAAAAGAAAAATAATAAAAGCCCGTCATCCAGTCCCCGGTTTGATAATAACCAAAGCTCCCTGAGAGTGGATATTTTATAATGTTTCTCAAATTGAGTTCCAATCCCCATAACAGTCTTTCGCAGCGACCCACCCCATCAGGCATCGAAATTGCAGATGATTAGCATTCCACAATGTGCCAGCCAAAGACCAACCTAAGTGTGTGGCACACCACACCTAATAACCGCCAAAACCAACGGATATTTGCATTCTACAGACGAAGCTACAAAATCAGATCGCTAGAGGCTATTCGATGCATAAGGTTACGAGGGTAATAAAATTCTGTGATGGAACCAATCGTTTGCATCGGATGCTGTAACACACTTCCAGACATAGACAGACGTCGCATCGCGCAAAACGTTCGCCACAGATCCTCGGTCTACATGGGATGGTGTACCAGTACCAGAGAATGGTCACGTCATTGATATGTCTCTTACTTCTCTATTAAGTCGGGAAAGTGAAAACTAGGTCCCGATTCCGTTCACGCAGTTATGCAATGAAGATGTTTCTTTTTATTATGCAATTCGATGATCATCCACACCGGATCCAGATTGGTGATGTTGCCGCTTTAGCCGGTGCACGATGAATGTCAAACAGGCTTTGGACGATTGCCGATGTAAAGGTCGAACAATCGCAAGACAGGTGAACCGCCCCAAACACAATTGCATCTCAGAATCTGAAATGGCTGGCACGGTGAACCGTTTTCAATTGCTGTGCTCTGGCGGATCGGGAATTTATTGTCGGTTATGAAATGAAATGGGTACGGGATACGTCACTGAGCGTAGCAAATTTCCCATTAACGCTTTACACGAAAAGTCAAAGTATGACGATAAATATTGTTCCCTTCGTCTTTGCTTTCGGGCAACTTTGGTTGTTTTTTTTTTTTTTTTTTTTTTTTCAAGAAGAAGATGCACTTTTGCTGGATATGATATGAGTGTATCGCTTCAGTTATCGTGTAAATGTGAAGTCTCATTGTTGTGTTGCTTTGGCGGGCATGCATTTGTTTTATTCAGATGGGAAATAGGGGAAATCCTGGTAACCAAATACTGCGATGGCAATTGTAGGTGAATGCTGTTACATGGTATGAATATTTGTTTTTCTTTCCACGAGATATGTAACCCGACTCCGAGATTGGGGATCGACCGGCAGTAGGTTTTGTGGCTACCGCGACGAATGGGAGCACAAAGAAATCGAAGAATGTGTGTGCCTGTGATAGCATCAGCCCATTTTGAAGGACACTGGGATTGTGTAGAGTGTTTCGAGAAAAAATCAACTCTTTTAGCGGCAGCGAGCACGCTCTGACGGGCACACTAATTACCTTTCTATTTGATTTTAGATTACGAACACATACGGGAGAATGTTTCTACTACCAAACAAAAATAAGAAAACCGTGCATCCAATAATGGGCAAAAAAAAAAGATGAACCTTGGTGAGACCATGGAAGGTCGACTTTGTGCTCTAATGAGAGTCTCTCTGCTATTAGAAAAATTTTCTTGTTAGTCAAGCTCTGAATGTGTGTAGATAATTTGCTAACAAAAAAGGCGGCGTTTGAAGGACTTTGTTGCACAAACGATTTGAATGCTCAACAGAAAACAGAAGAGTTAATCAACGAACTGTGAATTTTACCTGATGGTATTATGGAGGGGAGTGGCGGTCTGGGCGTTTAATTGTAATCAGGCTCGGAATTTTGCTCCGGATTACTATGCCATGGAGATTGGGTCTCCTTAGTTACAGACATTTTAGTGGCAAATGCGATTTCTTCGGATAAACTTTCAACTTTCAATTTGCTGTTGAAAACACTTGAAGTTTTAATACATAACAGAAGATTGAAAATGAATTAGTGCCTAAATATGGGGTGGCCGTGGAGCAGTATTAAAGAAGCCAATAGAAAAAAAAACGATTCCGATAAAAAAAGTACAAACTCCTTCAGAAGTGTCTTCGCAATCTGAGTAGGTTCTCCTCATAACAGTGTCTTTCTAATAGGACACACTAACTATAGATAATATCCAAAACGAGGAGAACGAGAGGTTAGGTTTCATCATAATCGTCATCTTCGTCTTCATCTTCAGCTTCATCTTCATCTTCATCGTGACCTTCATCTTCACTTCAGTTTCATCTTTATTTTCATCTTGATCTTCTTTCTTACCTTCATTTTCATCTTCATCTTCAACTTCAACAAGCTTTCGTTAAACTTGACAATTCTTCTCGTTCGTTCAGGTAGAACAGAAATCAACACATTTTGATCAACGACGCTCACAAAAAGTAGGCGTGACAAAGAACGACACAGCCCTAGTGTTCCTTTCAAAAGAAGTTTCATAGAAATCTGTTCAGTGAATTTTACGCTAATCCGTCACAAACATAAAACCCCCCCTTGGATTAGGCAAAGTGTATATGAGAGTGGAGTAGTGCTGCATTTGTGGTGTCTGGTGTGATAGGTCTGCATATTTTATTCCATGATCGTAGCAATGGAATTCACTTCCACGTGCCAAATTACATTCGGTACTGGTTACTAATTGGACAACCAAATACTACACACCAATCCAAACGTTGCTAAACTGTCCTAGGAAATACTCTCATTTCTCCCATTAAAGCTGTCACAAATGCATGCAACAAGAAACATTAACCATATTCCTCACAAGAATACATTACAATTTAATTACACCTACAAGGTTCAGGTTCCTCTTGATTTATTCCGATGGCGGGTTGAAAGTTCTAATCAAATCGCAAATGTCACAATAATCTCCCACAGCGCGTCATTTGGCTCCACTTCAACTGGCAATAAACACCGGCGACAAAACATTTCAATGGTCAAAATGCGCTTCGAAAAAGTTAATTAATTCGTTAAATCGCTGCCCCTACCCACACCAACATTATGATTAATTTAATGTAGACACTTTCAATCTCGCTTGAGTAATGGGCAACAATGTTTCTCAAATTGAAGACTAATTGAATATTCCCCCTCGATTCGAAAATAAATCTTCCCAACGATTATCGCAAACGTGTTCACTGAATTTTGTGTAATTAATAGTTTGGAGATGAATTGCCGCTGAAATTCATAAAACACTTGGCGGATATCTCTGTGCGCGAGTGTGCGCTTTGGTTTACTGCTTTACTAACCGAATCTGACGTCAACGGGAATCACGACACATCTGACGAGAATGCATTGGAGTCTAGCTCTTCATGATGAAACACCATCGTAAGCTGAAATGAAAAATGAGTGCATGCGAAGTTGTGATGGGCTTGCATAAACCATAATACTCATATACATCAACCACAAAAATTGCAGGCTGTTGCGTTTCGTACAATTGAAACAGGAAGGACAGCCACAGCGCTCATTTCATATGGCGGGCAATAAAAGCCCACATTAGAACATGGAAGGTCAGTTGCGGTGCGGTCGAACGTTGGCGGAATGCACTCGCCTGGTGCTTTGCAAGATCCACCCTGGTTTTGAAATAGTGTAGGTCGTGGATAGGTGTAAATTGCTTTTTAATGCAAATCGGTGACATCACTTCTCACAGAGATTCATAAGTAGCAGCGGTCTGTGAGTACAAAATTCACCAGCAAAAGATGTACACAAATCTAGTTGCCGAATAAAAAGGGAAATGTAACACACCAGGCTATGACAAAATCAGTTTTTTTTTTATGTTCCTAACACACGGAGAAATTTCATGGCAGCAATTGATATTTGCGATCTTATATGTATATTCGGTAAACAGCCCAATGTCATGATCATAAGTATAGGTAGGAGTACTTGATTTTTACAGAAAGTCCCCTCAGTGTGATACAAATTAACAAATTTAACTATAGCTTGACCAATCAAACAGGAAAATTTAACACAACTTCGAAAGACCTCGATATACTTCAGTTAAGAATGAAACTATTGAATTATCACGAACAAAATTTAGAAATAAATTCAACTTCAGCATTAAAATCATATTCACGTTAGAAATAGTAAATATATAAGAAAAAATCTGTTCTGGGTAAAGTGCTTCACCTTCCATAAAATTGAAAATAGAAAACACAAACATAAATTCTTATAAAAATGCTGTGCACTTGTTGTGTTTCTCAACAGGGACGCTACAAAAGTAGAGCGACAGGGACAGCAAACGACGCCGAATTTCTTGCCGCTCTTTTGACATTTCTCTTCAGTAAGGTTTGCCATTTCATGATGGAAAGATATACGAGCCAACAACGAGTCGAAATTATTAAAATTTACTACCGAAATTCGGAGTCAGTGGCCTCAACGTTAAGAGCGCTTTTCATCGAAAAATCATCTTCAGCGATGAGGCTCATTTCTGGCCGAATGGCTTCGTCAATAAACAAAATATGCGGTATTGGTCAGGCAGCAATCCACACGTACTCCATGAGTCATCAGTGCATCCCGAAAAAATTACGGTTTGGTGTGGTTTATGGGCCGGCGGCGTCATTGGGCCGTACTTCTTCCGTGATGATCAAGACCGGCATGTTACTGTGAATGGGAATCGCTACCGTTCAATGATAACCGAATATTTTTGGCCGCAATTGGATGATATGGACTTGGAGGACATGTGGTTCCAACAGGACGGCGCCACAAGCCACACTGCGAATGTCACAATCAATTTATTGGAAACCAAGTTTGGAAAACGTGTTATCTCACGAAATGGTCCAGTCGCTTGGCCGCCTCGGTCGTGCGATTTGACGCCGTTAGACTATTTCCTGTGGGGCTACGTCAAGTCTATGGTCCATGCGAACAAGCCAGCGACGATTGATGAACTTCGTACGAATATCGAACGTGAAATCGTAGTAGTATCGGCCGATTTATGCTTGAAAACCGTCGAAAATTGGGTTCAGCGTCTGGAATTCTGCAAGCGTGCCCGTGGTGGCCATGCAAAAGAAATCGAGTTCCATACATAATGGCATCGAACGTACTTTAACAAAAATAAAGAATTTCATTGTTATCCAAAACCATTTTTGTTCTATTAAAAAAACTTTTGTAGCGCTCTTATTGAAAAACCCTTTACAAACTCAATGCTACTTTTATTTGCAAGGGGTAATGCTGCTATAATCTCAGGAACACACCGAAACTAGGTACATTTAAAATTATACCACTCTATCATCAATTGTTGCATGTTTGCAGGCTAATTCGGAGAAAGTCAATCTGATTGTTTTATTCAACATTTTGTCAGCACTTAGTTTTGTTTTGCTTTTGTTGAGATAGATGTTCACCAAAGTAGTCCTATTGCGATTTGCGAGACTATTTCCACTGCAAAGTCTAATGAATTAAATTAATATTTGTAATTTCTAATCGGTCGTGAAGTAAACTGGAAACTATTTTGAATATTAAGGCACTTCTTAAACAATTTATGAAACTAGTCTCGCTACCTGTCTTTTATAAGTATGTATCGTTAAAAAAACCTAACCACCATTTCCGATTTTTTTTTTTTTTTTTTTTTTAAATATCGAAAAAATACGTTTCTTTGGAAATAAGTTTCACTCGTGATTTACATTTTAATACATCATTATTCGCGATACTAATAGGTAATCATTCTTAGCGTCCAGCCTAAACTTGTCGAACTTACAATGGCCAAATTTACCATACAAAATTCGATATTGTGACCTACAAAATATTTAGTGGGAAGTTTAAAAATTATGCTAAGACTACTATCAGACGGTTTGTGTATTCGCAAAATTTTGTGAATAAATGTATGCATAATGTGCACAAACTGTCTGAACCACAAATAATACAAATCGAATTTGTGTGTAAACACAGTATAAAATTAGTACACGATGAGTTCTAGTACAAAAAATTATGAGGAGAATGTTCGTTTCCATAGTAACATCATTGAAACGAAATTGGTTGGCCAACATATCCCAGATATATGCCCCTGAATTAAAATAATGCAGTTGCTTACTTTTAGGGGTAGTTAATCCTTCGAAGGAAAGGTTCTAATCTAAGATGATTTATATTTAAATCCGTTACTTTGGTAATATGGCTACGACAAATAAAATGTACTAAAAGAGGGGATGGATTAGGGAAACTTTGGATGTTCAAGTTTTAAAATAATGATAATTGTATATTCGGCTCAAAAGACCAGACCGATAGACGAAGTATAGCAATATTGTACAGATGTGAATGCGGACATCCGATTTACGCGGCTGAAGACGAAATAGAGATGACAAAGCGTGAAATTTTCTTGTTATATCAAAAAAAAAAAAATCTAACCACTTCTATGCACCCCTTTTATCAAAGAGTTCGCACAAGTCTTAATTGATTGCTGTCAGGACTGTGCGATTCAAGTTTCAGGCGTCCTAAAATACTTTGACATGTAAAAAGGAAACATATTTTTATGTAAATTTAAGACTTGCAATTTGGCTCTAACTTTATTTTCAAGATTTCATTTTGGCAAAAGAAAATTATAAATATACTTGTCTTATTTACTTTAAATTCGTCACCAAATTCATTATTTATTTAAAAATTGTTTTTTGTTCAAGGCTTGCGCCTTAATGTATTCCCATTTTTTATTTTTCTGTTTGGCCGATTATTCCAGTTTATAGTTGGCTTAATGATTATTTAGCTCGAGCTGCGTACCACTCAGCTAAATGGGTTCGCTTAAATTTAGCTCAGCTAAATTTTGGAGAGATTTTTGTATGGGAGCGAAAATTTAGCTCGAGCAGCGCACAAAGCCTTATGAAATAAAATGGTCACGTTCAAAGTTTATTCAAGAAAGGTTCACAAATTTAAGTTTTCACAATAGAAGAAAATTCGGCTACACATAAGCTTCGTTATGGATCTAGAATTGCAATAGAAAAATAGCTTCGGAGCCGCGAAGCAATAGCGAGTCTGTAATAAATTAAACAAGATTTTCAATTCCCACATTGAACAATGAAAGTTTTGTGTGCTGTCGTAGTACGTTTCCCTAAGCACCGGAGGAGCTATAACGTCTTTTGTGTCTTCATGTAATTTTGGAACAGATATTGCTCAGGTTTAGGAGCTTTATAATGCCATCCACTTTAATGTGCCTAAGTTCAAGCAGACTTGAACTCATTGGTGTAAAATGAAATTAGTATGACTTGTTTATACATATGTTTATACATATCCAATTTGGTAGTAAGTTTAAGTTAAATTTAAGTCAGTCATGGTACAAAAGCTTTCAAATATATAACGCTCGGTAACGGTAGGGTTAAGTCTTTCAAACTCACGCTGGTGGAATTTTTCATATAAAATTATCTTCTCGTCCCCCCGTCCCCCTTGTCCACCTTAAATTTGTTATTATAATACTTTAGGTACCTTTATCTGGTAGAAAAGTTATTGTAGTTTCTTGGAAAGGGTGAGTCTTAAGTGCTCTAGCCAAAGACTTAAACCTTCGATACCAAGTCTACTACAGTGATGAGTACGGCGGAAGGAGGACTAGCATTTAACCCGTCTCATTTGAAGGATATTTTTAAAAAAGTAAAGACAAGAACAAATTTAACAGACATTTATTTGGAACAGCAGTAAAAGTATAATATAGTCGTACCTACGGGTCACCATTTTAAGCGGGTCGTTACGAGCATAAAGCTAATTCACGCAAATGGCTGGGTAGAACTTGCTTTGTAGGTGCTACAGTCACGCCTTTCATTTAATGGAGGTTAGTTATAGATCGACAAATCTTACTTCTAGAACTGATGTTGCTTGAATGTTGGTTGAAGAAACTTTGGAAGAGCTCGCCAACCATCCAAAATTAACTGCAAACGATATTTTAAAATCAAAAACAGAACCACAGATACTCCCTGAAAGTTGCGCGAATATTTCCCAATTCCACTGCCTATTAAGGCACTCATCAAAGCAGACGTCTCTCGACCCTTGCGACAGAGTATCACGCTTAACGCAATCATCCATCGTAACGACGCTACTGCAAATAACACTGAACACTGTATGCTCAAGATAAGCATCTATTTTATGAGCAAATCACTCACATAAATAAATCCATTAATCACATCTCAACTCTGACGAAAAATCTCCATACAATCGCACGCGAACAGCACACGGTAGCTTGAAGGAGAAAAAAAAAAGAAACGATCTCGTAAATCAACTAATTACATGTCTTACATCATTTCGCGACAAATTACCTGATCACTTCCAGCAGGCGCATACACACATTAGATTCTTTTTTCTTATCCTCGTGCGAAAGATCACATCCACAGGCACTTGAAGCACACACAAGCGCCAGCTCACGTGCATTCAACAAATTTGCAGCATGCTTCTGCGACACACGACACGATGTCTTGACGACTAGTAATTACAAATCAAAAGACCACAATCCCAGAGTAAGAAGATGCACACGATCGATACCTACACACAGAGTGTCGTGCAGATGAAGATCCTCCATCCGTGTCGGAGGTGTCGGCTCTGCGCCACCAGCAGCATTGTACCCACCACCTCCAGCAAGTTTGTCTCTCCGACTGAACATGTGCTCCACATCGTTTTATCTACCTGCTGAAGAAGTTCTCGTAGAAACTGAAAGTTTTCGCAAACGCTTGGGCTGAAGGAGGTAAGATATCTCTTTTGTGTTTTTCCCTGTGCCGTAACTATAAGCCAAAGAGAAGACTGCGAAGACTTATGGAGGATGTGTGTCCCAAATGCCGGCATTGTGTTCAAGTTTATGTTTATTTCGCTTTAATATTTATGACGATGATGGATACGTGTGTCTTTTGGTGAAACGCATTGGCCCATTGACCCATCAATCTAAATCGAAGGTGTGTGTGTGTGTAGATGCTGGCTATATGAGTGACCAGTAAATTGGTTTGAAATAAATTTGCGGAACTCGAAGTATCGCGTTATGGTAGTTAAATTGTTGACAGGAATGTCGGAAAATTTGAGTTTTATTGTCCTCTTCCAAACGTGACATGTGCTCCATCAGCTGGTGGGAGTATTGCTGTATTCTGCGTCAAAATAAATCTAACATTTTATAGACGTTCGTACATTTCATAGACGCATGATGTAAAGTATGTTTCGTCAGTCGTAAATTTGGAAAAGATAAAACAAAGTGGTCAAAAATGAAGTGCTATTGAGCTGCATTTTGTTTTGATATGCCTTTTTGGACTAGTATGCGAATACCCTTAGAGGCAAGAAATATGCTTCGAAGTAGGTAGTAGTAGCAGTTGAATTCAAGTTGAAATTTTTAGGTCCAGAGAGAGTCGTATAGAGTCAATAAAAACAAAAGAGTTCAACAACGAACTGCCATTTGACACTTGCTTTTTTCGTGCACCCAAAAAATACCATGCGCCTCAAAACTCAAACACGCAATTTGAGAGAACTTATGTATGGGTACACAGATGCATTAGAATTAACCCAAAACTAGGTAGGTACTCCAATTCACTGTCATGACATTTCTGTCAGAGTGAAATACCATCTTCTAAAATGCTAAGCACTCCCAGCTCCCACTGAACAATTCCATTCTATTCTACCCGAAAAATATTAACCAATCCTTGGCTATAAATACCCTACCCGCTGTAAGGTCGCTAATGCTAAAGTGTTGTAAATCGGATTCGCATTGCATCGCATGCCGCGCTTTTATGACTTAATAGAAACATATTCCAAAGCGAAGCTATTTTGATAAATCACCACTGGCAAGTGTAATTAATCTGTTGCCGCGATCCATGGGTAGGGTAACAAGCTTGTATGTCTAGGATTGACGATTAGTTCCTCGCCGTTACAGCTACAGACACAATCGAATGGGAAATACCCTGTCGCAGTTGTACGAGTTAAAGAACAGAAACGGCGTTTGGATGCTTGGTTGCACGAGGCTCGGCGTCGGCTACAATTAATCATAGAAACATCATACAACCACCAGTTAGCGTGCGGAATGCTCAACATTACCTATCAGTACGAAGTGGTTTTTTAATTTTTTTTTTTAGGATCATGCAACCACCCACATGCAAGGTGGAAGATGTTCAAGATGCCGCCACTCGTCGGTGTATGATGTATCGAAGTGGCATGTGTTGGGTCCTCCTACAGTATCACGACAAGCAGCAGGGAGCCATTAGAGTGGAAATTCCTAAACATCGTTGGATGGGAAATTGTTGGCGAAACTGTATCACAATTTTGACAAATGGCTGAATCCGTTGTAGCTCATTACAGCAATTATGTGAATGGATGACAAATCGGTGTGGGAAAAGATAGTTTTTTGTCTTTTCGAATTGGAGCTAAACACGCATCCTAGCAACTTTTAGACGCGCAGTGTAATTCAATAGATCTAGTGCAATAGAATGAAAAGGTTCATTGCGCTACCAAGACCACATTTTTAAAGTTTACTGGGCAAGAGCTGCTAGATTATTTTGGAACCTAAGTTGGAAATAAGTAGACTAACAACTCAAAAAAATAAATAAATAGATGCCGAAACAGATCACGTAGGGACCCTAGTCCTAGCTTCCCACAACCATTCGTTTTGTGTGAGTTTCTTATATTTTTGAGACGAATGGAAGGGATCTAGGATTTTATGTAGAGTCCAAACGGCTAATTGATAAGGTCTTTCATGACAGTAATACTCTCGGATGATTGTCAGACATTCGCGAGAGGTTGCGCATTGGAAATTTATTTAGTACAAAAATATTCCAAAGTAGCTCTATGCAGATAAGTGAGCAAAGTAAATAGAAGAGTTAGAGGGACAATCGTAGGTCAACAATTATTCATCGTTAGGTGTCTTTATAACCTCAAACTTGGCTTAAGAAGATAAAATAAGATGTTGGCGGAATAGGTTCATATAGACCCTCCACACCATTCGTTTGCGTGAGATTTCATTTTTTGGGACAGGTGGAAGGGAAATACTATTATGCAGAATATGAACGACTGAATAGAAAACATTTCAGTCCCGCTTTCCTATGTTTTCAATACGTTCGTCATAGGTAACACAATGTAAAAAACCTTGTGCTATATTATGCGCTTTTCTGGGGGTCAAATCCATCGTGGTGTTTTCATAGCTATATCCGATATTCCATCTGTCGTCGTAGACCGAGTAATAGAACTTATTCGTTGGTTTCGAGATCAAAACACTGCGCTAAAGGAGAGATTTGCCTTCAGGAATTACTGCGCGAACGTTGGTGGCAAGTCATCGCTCAAGACCGATCTGAACTTTGCCTTCAGGTTATACTCCGCCGATTTGGTCCTTCAAACCGGATATGAACAGCAACCTATGGTAACTAGCAAATGTCGCTGGCGATAGACTAGGAGTACGGATCAGAAAGAGGAGTGGAATGCTGCGATCTGACTTGGAGATGGATAAGGCTAAGATGCATCGTGGCTGAGTGTTTTAAAATAATTTTGATCTTCAATGAGCATCCCCGACTATACAAATAATAAAAATAATAACTTTTTCTTTTCGTACGTGGATTTTAAACTGTGCGACTTTAAATCTTCACATCCAATCTTTATAGTCTGTTGAGAGTTGAGACATTTATTGAGATAAACATTTAGCTCAGTTTTTATTTCATCAGAATAGGCCGATTCATCCAGAAGATACACGAGTGAAATGGTACTTATTGAAATTGTTCTAATAGAACGTATATGCCTATGGGTTCTAAGGGGCTCTTTTGAAAATTATGTAGTCTTCCCTTTTAGGGTTCCACGTAAAGCAAACAGCACTCATCCCAATGAGTCCTTGAATACAATCCGGAGTCTTCAGAAAAAGAATTGACCCCACAACACTGCCGCCACATCGACTGATTCATGCAAAAAGTTATTTGAAGTTTCAGCAAGAAGTTTGAAGTTTTGTGGAAGAAATTTTAAAACTGTCTTTGTTTTCTAAAATAGTACCGCATTTTTAAGACTCCTTAAAAGTCCGTTAACATGTTTCCTTTCAGAAACAAAAGACCCACCAGATTTCTGAAAAAAATATCAGAGTACTACTACAACTGTACCAGAACAGAGATGTTCAACTTGAGTTCGCCTTCCACAAACAGACTATTGTGCTGCTCGAAAATGTATCCAACTGAAACCCATATCGCAGCATCAGCAATAAGACAAAATAAATGCCCTCGAAGTACAACCCTCAGCTCGAGCTGTTCCCTTATCTCCCATATTGAATATTCATCAGCGCCTATAGTACCTACGGTTTGTCCTTCTGTCAAATACCAATAAAAAAGCAATAACTCTTCCTAATTGCATCGAAACCATACACAGTGAACTACATACGAGTATGAGTACGAGAACGAGTGCCAACTACCATCTTGTGGGTGCTCCACCTGCCTCCGATTTTCTTGTGTCTTCTCCGTTCCATTCTTCTGCATCGCATTCCTTGCATATAGTGGAATTTTCGCTTCAATTAAAAAAAAAAACTACCATCAAAGAGAACAAATACGAAACAGATAACGAGATTTATTAGATATGCTACTGCTAATCACTTTCCAGTACAAGGTAGGGTTCATCTGCGAACAACAAGTAGTCAATAAAGAGATAAGAACACGGTGGTATCTACACACAGCAGAAAAACGTTATAAATTTTCGCATTTAAGCAAAAGATCTAACACAAGATGTGTACACAGGAAGCTCTCTGTATATGCGCCATTACCACGGAGGGAGTAGTATAACAAAACAAAACAAAACGCTTTTCCCAGTCGTCTGAGGGGCTGTGCCTTAAAATATTTAAGTTCAGTCTCAACTGGGTTGATTGTATAAATACGAAGATCTCCAGTGGTGTAAAGATTAGTTGCACGTCGTTCGAAGTTATCTCAAGCTCATTAGATACGCTGCGCACCTTGTATTCGGTGCGTTTTTCTCTGTGTGAGAAGTTCTTAAGTAGTTCGACAGTGCGCACAGAACTCGCAGTGCATCGCTTGAAGTCGCGCGCTCAACAAGTTGGATTTTCGCCCCAATCGTATCACAAGTGGATTACCGCGATGACTGAAAGGACCAAGTTTAGAGTAAGCATCCGAGGTGGAAATCAGCCTTCTGGTTCACTTACATGTTTTTGTTTAAGGACACCATCGGGCTGGTCATACTGCTCTGCGTGAGCGGATGTGTGAGTCAGCAGAATTCGATTTTCCAGCAAACGCCCTTTAGGAGGCAGCAGGCACTGCTGCGGCAGCAGCCCTTTCCCACCCAACTACCACCCATAGTACCTCCGGTAAGTTGCAGCAAAGTGTCGCCGACCACGTGAATTTGTGCGGGGAAAACAATTCTCGAAGCAATTTGTCAGAGCCTGTGTGAAATCTTATCAGTGCTCATAAACAACGATAATGCGCGTCGTTTTCCCACAAATGACGTCAAAGCACACAATAGTCGAGGAAAAAACGAAAGAGTTCAACTGCGAACTGGGTTTGAAAATTTAAATTTGTATTTTTTTTTCTCAGCCTACTTATAGGGGCTACAGTCAATACAATCCACAAAATTACGTTCCAATTACTGCCTACCAAAACGAGCTGAACTACGACGGGAGCTTCTCTTACGGTTACTCTGCGGGCGATGGTACAACCGCACAGGCACAAGGATACATCAAGAATGCCGGAGTTAAGGATCTCGAGGCACAAGTTATCCAGGGATCGTACTCGTATACATCACCCGAAGGCACTCCGATTCGCGTGACTTATATTGCCGACGAAAATGGTAGGTCGCCCAGTTGCCATTGGATTTTTTTTTTATAATTTTTCTCTGTGTTTTACAAGGCTTTCGTGCAGAAGGTGCCCACATACCCACACCCCCACCAATCCCCGATGCGATCGCCAAATCACTCCAGTACAACTCTGCACTGCAACCGTACAACCAAAATATCAACCCCAACCTGAATCCCTATCAAACGCCCTTCCAGCAGTTCCAACCGCAGCAGCAGTTGCGACCAGGACAGCTGACACCACTGCAGCTGCAGCGAAAAATCTACGACCAACAAAATTCGGGACAATACCAACCGGAGAATCAGTTCCCGCAACAGAGGCCATTTGGCCAGCAATTCCAGGAAACCGGCACAACATCGATACCGCAGCAGCAACAGCAGCAGCTAAATGTACAGCAGCAACAGAAGCAGAACATTCAACAGCAACAACAACAGCAGCAGCAGCAGCAACAACAGCAACAGCAGAACCAACAGCAGCAGCAGCTTTTGACACAGCAATTACAAGGTCGTCCCAATCAGCTGATCAATCCGTTTGCCTACAACAAGTATCGACGCTACAAGAAATCAATTTCCGCCTGAGGAGGGACTGATGACCGTCTTTGATCTGACCTGACCTGCAAACTCTGTATATTTATCCTTAAACGTTATTCGTAAACTAATAGTTATTGCATTAGTTTTAACCGAAATAACCAATTAATTGATTTGTTAATGTGCTTACCTTAATATACTCGTACATACTCCAATCAACTCATACCATATGTTATACAACAGTCAAATGTTATTAAAAGCAATAAAAACAACTAAACAGCGCATTTATTCGGAAACGTCTGAAATGGGGGAAGTCGGCCAAAGTGATGTTCAAAACAAGTATCCTTTTTCATTTAATGCGACAGCACCTATATTTGCCCCAGAAACTGTGTTCATTTACATTAAAAGGTTGCAAGTTGCCACTTAAAGTATTTAATTGTACAGGGAATAGTTTGGAGGTTAAATAGAGTCGCTATCTAGCGAGGTGGTTCATCTCGGTGGAAGTTGTTTCAAATAAGGGACAAAGCAAGACAAAGGTGGTTCATAAGATTAGTGGCTATTACTTCGATTTTTCATATTCCTGTTGATAAACTTCTCCACGTCTAAGGCTACCAGAAGTGCCAACATATAAATGAAAAAATCAAATGCAACTCGTAATGAATTTCTAAAAATATTATATTTTCATTAGAAAACACACAATAAATAATAATTAAACAAAACAATATTCGATAAAAGCGAACTTGGGTTTTTGAATAATTAAAGCATCTTGAGCACAATGTGTGGCGACGAAGATGGCGGACAGCTGAATGTGTTTTTTCTTGCAGCTGCATATGCTGATGTATAACACAAAATGATGAAGACATTTCCAAGGTGAAAGTATCATTGCCAGCAAAACGAAAACATGTTGCCACAACAGCTTAAATCAGAACTGAAAAGTCAATTACAACAACGCACCCAAGTGGCCACAAGAGATTTTCTAGAATTTTGAAAAAAACTACCTTTGCACAGTTAAAATACTGCGGCCATTTAAAAAATCACTGGGCAGGTTAGACTTTAATTTCTAAAAGACATGTTTTTGTTAAACAGGCGAATATTATTTTTGCCGAATTCTTTATACATATAAAATTATCATTTATAAAAATATATAATACATAATAAATATACTAATTATTTCATTATTATTATTTTTATGTTTTTGGAAAAACTTGTCACACTTATCTCTAGTTAAAAAACGAAAACAAAATGTATTCTGAAGCCTTTCATATATTATCGGTCGGTTATCAAACAGTTTTGACAAACTTCCGTCCTTGCGTTAAATTTGAAAATCTGTAAGGGCCAGAAGAGCCCTATTCCACTAAAATAACAACCAGTTCTGTCATCTGTTAGCAATATTTTTTTCCCTGTCAGCTGAATTATTTGAATTCTCCAGAAAATTGAGGCTGGAATTTGTTTTTAGTTACTAATTTCATACTTACAGTTTTCCCTATAGGTTTCCACGGTTGGAATGTCTAACTAACAAGTTTTTGCACACTTCCGATTTTCCCTTTTACTTGAAAGAACCATCTTCAGTGACAGCTTTAAAATCACTGAAGATGGACGCGAATATTGAAAGGCATTTGTTAAAAATTACAAAGTTTTACTAAAATTTATATTTAAAAAAAATACACATTCAGCTAATATTTTGTGTACCAAAATTTAGATATTGCAATAAACCACAGAAAAAAGATTAGAAACGAAAAAAAAAAAAAAATACTCAATAATTTCGTTTTTAGCAACCTAACTTAAGAAAAATTCCCGATCTGCAGGTACCAAGCTAGGAAAAAAATAAACTACAGATGAATGAACTATACGTACCTCAAGTTACCTTTGAAATAACATCTGGCATCACTTGACAACATTTAATTTAAAATTACTGCATTCGGTGCTGCTTTATTCGATTGTAAATGCCCGAGTTCGTGTCAAACACGAGGAGCTTGGCTAAAATCAAAAACTCGTTTTACGAAGTGTTTTAGCGATTAGCGATTTTTTTTTTAATTTCTTTGTAATTAAACTTATGTACTAGACAAAAACGATTAAATCTAATTTGAAATTAACACTTATCTTATTCTAGCTTACTGGCTGATTAGCGATACTAGAAGAATAATTCGTGTTTTATTTAAAGAGAAGCTTCAGGAATGACACTTTATTTCTCTCGCCTTTCCATTTCTTTTGTGACTTTTCATAATTCAGTAGCGGGCACATTGAATCCGACCACTCTGATGTCGACTTCTCTTCAATGCTGGACATAAGCATCCCGTAGTAAATAGTTGAAAAATCAACGGACAGCTGGACATGAACATCATTTGGTAGTTGAAAAATCAACGAATGATTAATTCGCCGTCCAAGATAAAGTGAATGCAGCGTCAAACTCTTGCTTGGTGAACGCGCCCATATTTTGCTGTAATTCGAAACGTTGAAAATTTTGTGCGGCTTTCCAATTTTCGTACAGATTTATTGGCGATTTGGGATGAATCAAGTTTTGCTGTAGGTATATATCCTGGCACAGTTAAATTATTCAAATAAATAGAAGAGAGCTTAAAAAACGCACTCCTCGCGTATAAATTCCTTGCGAAATTTCTTACAGTTTGGTAGATATATAACTGTTACGAAGTTAATTGGAAAACAAGTAGTTATAAATAGGAATTTCAGTTCGATCGAGGTGCTTACCATTCGTTAGGTACCTATACGATGTACTGCGCTATGTTCTTATGTCTATTCGCGTACTTTCCCGAACCAAACATTAAAAATCGGTCAAACTCAAAAAAGT
Source organism: Cheilosia grossa (assembly GCA_963082955.1). Taxonomy (NCBI): domain Eukaryota; kingdom Metazoa; phylum Arthropoda; class Insecta; order Diptera; family Syrphidae; genus Cheilosia; species Cheilosia grossa. Next base: position 46,423,235 of record OY720148.1, on the reverse strand, counting down.
TGAGCAAAACTCTCTCAGAAAAAAATACCACAAGGTACGTGGATAGACTTAGAAGCACTTTGAGACACTTTCATCTTTGGCATCTATCGATGTCACAAATAAATATACAACTTATCTTTTTGCAACATATAAAACGTTCTTGAAAATTCGACCACCACAAATTTTTTTTTATTTTCATAGATTTTAGTTTTCTGTGCAATTGATTCTTTAGACGGATTTTGAAAAGAGGAACTACTCGTTACTCGTTGTTTTGATGATTTTCTCTTTACTGTCATTTTTTATGAGATCGTGTACAGACTTTGTGCGATTACGATCGATTTTTATCGATTGCGTTTAAACCACGCACGCGAATGAATCTATTTAATCTTACTGCTCAGCGCCAACCTTCCCAGACCAACCTGTGGTGCAAACCGCCTTTGCATATGCAATGCCGTCATCACCTATGAATTGTCAGATTTAGCAGCCTAAGAGTCTATAGCACTAATTCCTCATTGAAAGCTCATCATCACAAAGCTTATGCAAATATACCACATCATACTTTCTGGATCAACATCTGACTTGGACATAATTTCTCTCCCAACTTATTGCTAAAATTCAACCGGTGGAGTTGAGATTGAAAAGGTCAATAGAGCACATTCCGTTCGATCTGCAATAGCAATTCGAATTGCAATTGCACTCAAAATCAAAATCTGGTTCAACCATGACCAAGCGCAGCTGATTGTAACATTTGTGCCTGTCTTTATTTTGATGATGATTTAACATTGATAAATGCAACTGACTTTTAGCGTTTGGCTTAAAAGTTAGGTAATCGCAATTCAATCGGACTGTTTAACAGGTCCAATTGAGGGGAATTAAACAAAGTACTTCGATCAATCAGATCTTTCTTCTGTTGTGCAATATAGCTGCTGGAACATGATGGGGTGTGCTGTGTGTGCTAATTTAAGGGGTGTCGTGTTGTGATTGGAAGCACATAAAATTGTACGACTTTGATACTAAGAGATGGGGCAGTGCAGAGCAGAGGATAGTCTGTCAACTGGCGATAGAGAATCTGTTGACTATACCGTAAATCCAGGAGACATGAGTTCCAATGAAGATCGTTGTTGTTCGAATTTTGCGATGACATATTTGCGGGAAAGACGAAGTGTGTCAATAACAGCTAGGGAAGGAGGGTCAGCTTCAAGCAGACTGATGTGCTGTCTAACTGTCAGCATATTAATCTAAAGCAGACGGCAATTGGGGGAGATTAGCTAATTGGGTAGTCTTGTCTCAGTTGGTGAACGGACCTAGACGCTGAATCTGCTGCCTTTGATTCCCTGATTTCATTTTAAAATTCTAATAAACCTATGAGCTAAAATTCTTTGACGCAAAATCTGTGCCGGAAAGCCCCTGCAAACATCCTGTCACGAGACGTCCGTCGTTCTTTAACGTCTCTGAATCAGAAAATATACTTCTGTTTGAAGTAGGCATTACTTGGTTATGTGAAAGGAGCATTCCCCTTGAGGGGGTAAAAGTAGGAGTTCCCTACCACCGATATTTGTGACGAGTGACTGCGGTAGCTCTATCGTTTAATCTACACCGCACCTGATCCGTACTGATGCCACAGAACGAAGAAAATGACGTGCGATGAACCGGCGTTTGAGTAAAATTCGGCAGAAAATCTATGTACTTGATAAACCAACTTATTCCGTCAATAAATTCTGTATCCTATCAAAGGCTGTGTCAACACCGCGTCTGATCTACAACCTCGTCGACGACTCCACGCTCTTTCGCACCCCAAGAACTCGCATTTAATTTTAACTGACCCAGTGATGAACGAGCTTGTAGCTGCAGATGAACCTTACAACTTAATCCATGGTCCATAAATTAAGCAGACAGCCACAATCACAACTAATGCTCATCGTATCATCATTAATGTGTAATTGTCAAATTAACACCTCGACTCATTTGCATACAGACCATCCAATCCACCCAAACGGCCATTAACTCAATGAGCGCTCCTCATTAACGTGCCAAAGAAAAGTTCAATAAATAACGAGCCGCTGGAGATCCCACACCTTACCGCGGTCCGTGATACTGTACAGTGTACACACAGCGATCGTCGTCTGCATGCAGCACCCGCACGCTACTATTTGCGAGTTCCCAAACGCGGTGCGCTCATGCTCGTTCAGCCTCCGATAGAACACGATGACGCGCCACAAGGAACATCATGTGGTCATGCCTCTGCTGTATTTGTACATTCAGATTGTTAACAATGTGATTTAATGTCATCCCGCCAAATGTTAACATCATGAATGGGCTGCGAAGTTGGTCGTATACTATCGACGAACATGATCTCTCGCAGTGATGTGAACGAACAGGTGGCAGGTCAAATAGTTTGCGCGACCTCTTGCGAGAAGCATGATCCAGTTCGAAAGTTCTTGCACCATACGATGGCCAGCTTTTAACTACTCGTACAAACCAATAACGTGTGACCTCTGCGAGCGCAAGTTTATGAGTAGTTATGCCACGAAACGGATCGTGCAGCAAATGACGTGCCGCTGAAGAGTGCGAAAGTTGAAATGTCTTCTTTGGCCGTTTGACCTTCAGTCACACGCGCGCATTCACATGCTCTGGCCAAGGAATTTCAAAGTAAAAGTCGATCACCATACCAGGTGAACTTGCGTGATGTGTTATGCAACATGATGCTGCATGAATGAACGCTTCTTCATTCAAATGGTGCTTCTGTGAGCCGCGCTTTGTTATGGCCGTCTCTGGCTAAGATGACGATGGCGGCGTGATGTTGGTTTAGTGTCCTCTTGGAGTAAATATAAGTTATTGTCTGTTGGCATGAAATGGTTGTAGCTCCCATCGTACCGCACGTCTGCACATACAAGGCATTTTCGGTGGGAGAGAGAGCCTAACTTGTGAGGCGACCATAAAAATCATTGGAATTGGGATTCGAAAAGATTTACAGATACACTCTGGTGAATTATGACTTTCGGGCAAAATGCGATAGGTTAGCTCGGCGGCGGCTGGGTCCGATGAGTTTGTTCGAGGCGCGCGATGAATTAAAAGTCTGTGGAGTAATTTAGAGACAAACGACGTTTCGATTGGAACAGTTTGGCCCAGTTTCGAGGTGCAAATTATGTCATGACGGGTACCTATATAGATGATGGATAATGGAGGTGGGTGCGCAATTGTTCAGATGTATATGATTTGGACGAGGAGTATAGTTGCTTGGGGATTTTTACGATAGTGTGGCTTAGAAAGGACTGAAGAAGACACAAGTTGCGATCACTTTATTGTGAGGTCTTTAAATTATTATTATTGCAGAGTAATGGGTACCAAATCGGTCAGTGGTGGAATTTCGCTCTGAGCAATGAAGTTTGAGACGGCGTTGAGGCCGTGTAACCCCAACCCACTTCTTTTTAAGAGCTCAAATGTAAAGTTTTAGTACCTTACTTTGTTAAGAAAGCGTTCTGCTGTAGATATTTGAAATTATAATCCTATCTCACTTCTTTCAGTAGTAAGAAGAGTTTTCGAAAACATGGTACTGGGCTACCTCACGGAATTTAGATTTTTCAAAGCAAGACAATTTTGTTTTCAAGAGGTCAAACCTACCGAGGATGCACTTCTACAGTTTTGTTGCAAAATTGTGTCAAACTTCGATGGTAAGAAGTGTACTCCTGGGTTATTTACTGGTTCTAGGGTTCGCCCTATGGTAGAGATTCTACCTTTATATTGACCTGGCTTATACATAGTAAATTGTAAGCCTAATTACAGACAGCATTGCATCACTGCACTATCTTCCCAACAAAAAATCAAGCGAATATGTTGTCGCTAAGGCAGTGAAAGTGGTTCTTAACTATTTCCCTTCGCCTATTTAAGATATAAGATTACTAAAGCATTCGATATGGTCGATCATAACAATCTCCTGGAAAAACTTGCAAAAGTGGGAACTCATGGCTTAATGTTCGATTAGTTTAGAGCTTACCTCAAAAATAGGTCACAAAGTGTGAAGATTGATGACATAAACCTAAGACTTATAGAATGATTTTCAATTTAGGGGTACCCCAAGGTTCTATCTTAGGTACGATTCTCTTTATTATCTAGTACATAGACTATCTTTTAACAGTTGACTTTAAAGGTGCTCCAAGTGCTTTTGCAGACGACGTAGGTCTCGCATGTATTTCGTCCAGTCTCCTCCAGCTGGTTTCCGACATAAATTGAGACCGACGACTTTCAAGAATCTGGTTTGCGAAACGTAACTTGGTTATTAGCTCAAGGAATAAGATTATGATTTTTTGTTTGTCGTCTCTATGTGTATTTAATATAAATAATTTTTTCCACGCATAAAAGATTGAAACTTGCATATTGCAACTGTCGGTGTGGTTCTTCATCTCCTACTTTTTAGTAGCCTAAGCTGCAGTGATAAATGTTACCGGGTTGAGAAAGGTAATGAATTCAAGTACTACTCGTAGATTCAAGATTGAACTCCTCGAATCATGCAGTGTTTCCAGACGGTGAAGGTTACCTTCCCCATTTCTTTTTAACAGCAACTGCAATAGTTTTCCCCTAAATTCGAACAAAGTTTTCCTTTTTTTCCCTATAATGAAGTTCGCATTTATTTTTATATGAAAAAGTTAAAAAATAAAAGTTATTTTTAGATAAACAAGGTTGAAATTAAGTTGTAACATTAAAATATCCATCTTATATTGTAATGAATCGTATGAAATTTTGAATTTGAAATGATTTCCTTTTCAATTAAGGAAAATGTCAAAACAAGTGAATTTATTCTGATACACAAAAATTCTTTCGTAGTCATTCAATTTTGAAACTTGTTTGCATGTAAAATGCGTTTTAATTTGACTTTTAAGCAAAATACGTTTCACAGAGATTGTTTATTTTTCCCCTTTTGGTTTTGAGTTTCACCCTCATTTTCTCCTTTTTAAGGGGAACCTTATTAGTTTCGCTTTTTTCCTTCTGTCCGACCACAAGACCAATTTTGTACCTGTCTATCTCAGAAACTCATTGACGAAGAAGGCTGAAATTTGCACACAACATCCGGTATAGCCTCTAGTTAAACGACAAATATCAATGGTAGCGATACATCGACTGGTTTTAGATTAATAAGTGATTTGGTGAAAAAATATTTTCATTTGCACAAAAAGCTGTTATTTCTTCATTTACAGAAAGATCGACATAAACCTTTTTCGTAGATCATGCTCGTAGCTATACTTGTGCCGAAGATTGATTTGTGGAAAAGTTAATATTTTAAAATATATTTACAAAAAAACTGTCGATCACTATATAAAGTACGCTCCTTTTAACCATTAATCGATTCCAGTTGGAATTTTCAACTCATTCTCATTTGAACTTTTCCAATGGATACTCATTCTCATCCTCACATATTGTTGTTTGTTAGCAATTTCCATCTCTAAAAAAGTGCGGAACCTTCGGCGCGCGAGTGACACTCGCACTTGACCGGCTTGTGCATTATAAAAGCGCCAATGCTTTGAGGAACATTATTGCCGGAGGGTTATACTTATTGTTATAGGAATTTGGTTCAAGTTTAAAATCGCTATCCAATATTCTTAAACTATAACCTTTGTTGGCCTTATGGGCTTCTAGCTTTTCTGCATAAACCACGTCCCTCTAAATTTAAACTACGTCTAACGACCCAACATTGCCTTCATGCTTGAGCAACATAATACCTACTATAATCTTGAAATAACCCCCACGTGCGTCGGTAGATATTCCATAAACCATAGTCCAGCGCTGACCACACACTTGTCTCAAGTTTGAGGTCACTTCGGACCCCCGTCACTGACCAAAATCTATTTGGTAACTATGCACCCATCACACTATTATTTCCACTTGTAAGTATACCCCATGCTAAATTGCAATTACAATTACAATCAAAATTGCAAAACACTTTTAATAGGAATAAATTTAGCCTCGCCGGACAGCTTGAACGAGAAAAAACCACTCACCACTTTTCAATTATAAGAAAAAAAAAATAATTTAACATAACGCTCTGCCGAAAAAATTGCGACACTTTCGGTGTTGGCCAACTGTTCCTCTCTCGGAAAACCGACCAAAGTCCCTGACATCACACAGTTCACACACTCAATTTACAGCTCCATGCTGTGGTCGTGTTTATTTCAGGTCCAACCGACCGCATCATAGAATCTGCCACAAAAATTCGCCTCTGTTTGCCTCACATTATGTCCCTGATTCCACTCGGCCAGAGAAGACAGCAAATCATCATATATGCGGTCCGTACTTTAATAGCTTTAATAAAACGAGAAATATGCATAAAAGCCGCATCATCTTGGTAGCCAGCCACCGGCAACGATCGGTGGATGATGATCCATCACAACCTATTCAAACAAAGACAGGCCTCAGGTGGGGAGATCGCTCTGCAGAGTGCCCCTAAAGGAAAGACGGGAATGGTCTTTGTTCATACACTTGCTCTTGGTGTACAATTTCGCTGCGAAGATTCCTGCCGCACCAAATGTCCGACTTGACTGGCCGAAAATTTTGATTTCTTCATTCATTTGATTCGAATATTTCCAGGAGGTGTGCGGAGATCTTTGGGCTGACTGCTGACACCCCGTGTCGTTTAACATTGCGTCGTCGTTTGCCAACGTTGCCATCGTAATGCTTCACTTGGAATGCGGGTCAGTGAGAGGAAACTGATAATCGAATGGGATGGCTAATTGGGGCCCGTACCGTACAAGCTACAAAACTGCATGCACACAGAGCTGTTGGTAATGAATTGCTGCTGCATTTGCTCTGTGCCAAGAGTCTGGAGTGGAGTGCACAAATGTACTGCGAAGATAGAGTGTCGAAACGTAGGAGAGGAGGTATATAGGGAAATGCTGAGGCCTTGGAGACTAGTAAACAACCCGGTGGCGCATTTTGCTGCCTATCCTTTGGCTGGGACCACTTGACATTTGGTATTAATAGGTATTTGGTTAGTGAATGCAAATGAGCCTGATATGAGCAGTTCTTCGGATGAAGACTGGATGGAGATTTGTTTCGGTTTTTCTATAACGAAAGTCAGTTCTTAGAAATTTCAATAGCTGCTTTTGCATTTTGGCCTTTGGATCTCCAAATATATTGAAAACTATTGAGAACTCTGTGAGATTCGCCGTCATGATCAAATATTTCCTTCAAAACTCTCAGCACGTTCACTAGAAACTACGGAACTTTGTTGCTAAGATATGTTCTTGTCTATCAGCGTCTATCAAGGACGTGGCTAACCTAAGCCAAAATTTGGTCCATACAGTTTAAGTAGACATCAAGTACATTGATTTGTATATCTTGTAAAGTTTGTCAATTTGTATGTAGATTTGTTAAAACTGCTTACTGAATCCATATCGATTTCTGGGAGATCGTAAGGTTCAATATGGAGCGACATCTGGTTTAAATTTCATTACAAACCGACTCATTCGAAGGATATAAATTGTTAAAATTTAAAAATTAGTTTGTAAGGGGACACCCGTCAGCGTTGCCAGACGGTCAAAATATTTTCCCCCAAATAAATCTCAAAAACCCCAGATTTGGCTATTTTTTCCAAAAAACACCCAACTTTTGGTCCTTATTTTTTTTACATGTTTTTGTGTGACATAAAAGAAGGAGTTTCGATTATGAAACGCGTACATGTAAGTTTGGTTTTCCGCAAGCAAAAGTGGGCGCAAAATAATAACAACGCAAAACGTCAATTTATTTTGGATTTTGAAGCCATTTTGTAAAAATTTACACAGTTCTTACGCAACTTTTATGAAATTAATGTCTGTAAAATATACATAAGGTTGCTGCTTGAGTAAGGAAAAAGATTTAAGGAGCTATTAAAAAAAACTATAACATTATCTTTTTTTTGAAAGACTTGTTTTGTAAACAAAAACAGTCAAAAGATATTAGAACAAATAACTTTCATTCGCAAGCAAAGCCTTGGAAGATCGATTATTTAACAGCATTTTATAAAACAAACATTTATTTCATCCTCGATTGTCATGCTCAATTTTGAAACATTTGCTTGTGGACAGAACAGAACGACGAATATCTACGCTTCCTTAAGTTTATGTTACTCAGCATTTTCTTACGTTCGCAGATTACATACAAATTAAATTATTCTGCGGAAGCACATTTTAAGGTTGTCATAAAGGATATTACAACGAGAGGTAAATAAAATTAAATTGATTGATTTCCCCATAAACAATTTATTTCTCCCCCGAGATTTCTCCTTTTCTATAGCTTTTTTCGAAAATTTCTGATAATTCTTGAATGATCAGTTTAGGAAGGAACCAGCACACGGGAAAAAGTACAAAAACATTGTAGCACGGAAAGAAAAGCAAAATCATTCAGTCGTGTAGTGTGACTTCATAAAAAATAAAACTTCCACCAATCTGCCGGGGTAAGGATGACTCATGGGCGACATTTCACTTCAAATTTGTTTATAAAGATCTCTATCTGTTGTGAAGATCGAAAAGTGAATGGCAAAATTTGGGAAAGCCTACATACTCACAGCTCTTCCTCTTGTCCTCATCCGGAATGCAGTACCTTAAGGATCGTTTGAAATATTTGTTCTTAATTTTCCTCAAGCAAAACGCATTCTTCTTTTATATTTTCTCGAACATTTTATTCGTTCATTATGAGTTTATTTTGAGTACAAAGGAGGACAATTAAAAATAAGAAAAATAATAATGATACAGTATCTTTTTTATATTTATATAATACACACAACAAGATCTGCTCCGCGTTCTGGTCCACAACGCAGAAGGCAGAAGCGCATCAAACATCATGAACGACATTGGGTCACTAGCCATACTAATATTGATCCTTAAATCTAGAAATGAAAATTGTCCAATCCAAAGAAGTGCCGAGGGGATTTTCACAAACAATTTCGAGGCGTTTGCCCCTCCTAAGGAGTTGTGCTTCGACCAAGTCCACCAAAGTTTCAGCTTCTTTTGCAAAAAAAAAAAAATATACAATCTAAAAAAAACTGTGAGCTTACATTATGGTAAATGGCAAGAACTAAATATTACTTTTGGGATTAAGAAAAAGACAAAAAAAAAAAGTCAATAAATTATAGCACTTATCATACAAGAGTATTTTTTGAGAAGAGATTTCCATGAACCGTGGCGTGTACTAATAGTTGTATCCGGTCTGAGGGCTGAACTGTCCGTTTCCACCACCACGACCGCCGCCGCCGGCACCACCTCCAGCACCACCTCCAGCACCACCTCCAGCACCACCTCCATAGCCACCGCCGCCGCCACCACCGGCACCGCCGGCTCCAGCGCCGCCGCCATAACCACCTCCACCGCCGTTACGTCCGTTGCCGCCTCCGCGTCCACCAGCACCGCCACCCCCATTGCCACCCCCATTTCCACCTCCATTGCCACCATATCCTCCACCAGCTGCGCCGCCATACCCGCCAGCCTTGGCACCGCCTCCAGCTCCACCATAGCCTCCACCACTGCCTCCAGCTCCGGCACCACCCTGAGCAGCAGCAGTTGCAGCGAGCGCCTTCTGAATCGCTTCCGGAATCGGAGGAGGTGTGGGCAAATGATCTCCCTGCGGTTGGAAGCCGTTCTCATCGGCGATATACGTCACGGTGATTACCTGTCCATCGGGCGCGGTATATGAGTAAGAACCCATCACCGAGGGAATCTCGTTTTCGGAGCCCTTGTTCTTGACCTCGCCTTGCTCCTGCGCCTTGATGCCGTTGGCTGTTTCGTAGCTGAATCGGTACGTGCCATCGCCGTAGTTCTCGTTCTCGTACGATATGATCTCAATTGGTGGTCCCGATGGTCCCGATGGTCCGGGGGCTCCACCACGGCCGCCACCTCCAAACCCACCGCCTGGGGCGCCACCTCCTGGTCGGCCGGGAGCACCACCGCCACCTCCGAATCCACCCAATCCGCCATTGCCGCCCGAGAATCCGGGCGTCGGAAGTCCGGGACCACCTCCGGCACCAGCCGCACCTGGTGGCGGCAGATAGTTGTTGTCTAGGCGAGCACTGGTGCTCATCGCAATGAGGGTCGCAAATATCACCTGCAAATAGAAACAAAACACAAAATGTCAGTATACGACCGAAGCAAACAAAGCGACGAAGAACAGTTAGAGGCGTTTAGTGTCATCTGATTCACGACTTTCAAATGCTTCCACCTCCACGCCACAACAATTGCTGCTTCTTTATGTCAGGCTAAAGCACTCGACGATAGCGTCTCCATTGCACGGCTAATTAGACAGACACCGATCGGTCGACCTACTGCTGCAGCCGCAGATACAGACACTCGCACACAAACGGAACAATGCACACCCAAGCCGTTTGCATTTGGGTAGGACCGTCTCCGACGCCGCCGCACAGCTTGACACTTGAGCAAGGCATGTGCCCTCCGATGACATCCACCTCGAAGAAAAGCGGCCATTGTGGGTCATCTGACTTTTCGTTTGCGAAACAAGAATCCGTTTAGCAATGCGCATTCTTTCGGCCAAGCGTATCAGAATCTGACATCTGGAGTTGGTCGCAAAAACAGAGCTCTTGCCATAGAAGAAAGTCGAAGATCGCTTCTTTGTTGCAAAGGCGACATTTAAACGAAATAGGAAATGTGTGTCCTTAATGTTGACATTTCGAGATGACTTTCCACATTGCACAAACGGATCGAACTCGAACCCGAACAATGAACACAGAAATCGTGATTGCAGTCGGCTTGGCGTGGCATCCGCCACATATAGGCTCAGGCGTGTGGTGCAGACACTTATTCAAAACAGGTTACACATCTATACAACAACTGCGAATGCAAATACGAGTATCTATCCGACCATTCAACCGATGAACCATATCCGCCATGGATGCACTTATTCATTGGGCCGCATCGCTCTGTTTATGTTATTTAATATATCACAGTTCATGAATTGCCTAGGGTGAAACGATTTAGCAATTCCCGACAGAGAGGGGAAGCGAGGGAGAGGTGCCGGTGGTGCCTGGCAGTGCCCCTGGAACAAGTGATGTTGGATGTTACATCTAACCAGAGCGCTGTCGGCTGAATGTGTAACAATAGGTTGGATTTGGGATTTCGAAATGGCATAGTGCGCCAGTTTTGCTATCATATCGGCTGTCTGCACGGTGGGAAACCCATGGGCGGCTGCTGGTGGCGTCGTCTTCTTCATGCGATGCATATAAGAGATGAAATATGGATGGGAATGGGAACTGATATAATCAGCTAGGGCAATAAAGGAGGTTCTCTCTCTCTATTTTCATGTGACCAAGTGGGGGTCTTTAACTCACGCTATTTGCAAACAATTAGAGGAGTTTCAACAGCAGAACAAAAAAATTAGAAGAAATAAAAGTTCAGCTGGGAACTTGAAGCCCTTGTGTGGTGCGGTTTGGTGTGGGAATTAGGTTAGAGTTTGGTGTCCTTTTGATGTGCTGAGTTTCATTCCATGTGTAAATGGCGTTTGCTAAGAAACTTTTGGCAGGCAACTGATTTTGACAAAGGGTGTCCCACTCAGCGTTGGGAGTGTTACAGTTTGAGGAGTGGAGTTACCAAATTTGAAATGTTGTCGCAGTATTTTGAATGTCTATTTTTTCTTCTGCGAAACATAAAAATGTCCTTTCTTCGCCCTTTCAGCTTATTTTGAAATGCAAAATGCCCACAAAATGGGTAACCCACGATCTGATATCACTGTTCATTGTTAGTCCAGTTCCATATGTTAGAAAAATAAGGACAATTCACACGATTGAAAGGAATGGAAAAGTTGCCCACTTTAGGCTTAAAGAATTGGAGGCTCAATTTGGGACCATATGACTAATTTCGAGCCTTGTAACTTTATCTCACCCTCATGATTTGATATTGTGCTCTTGCAATTAAATTTTCCTCAACAGTTCCACATGGAAATAACTTCGCATATTCGTTATATAACTTTTTGCTGTGCCATAGTTTGTGGTTGCAGAAGTAGAAATCTGTAGAAAAGTGCGAATGCATAAGCATAGCTGTCACGGAAACCAAATGAGTAGACTAGTAGCGGTAAGTTACATCATCAAAATTATGACTTTTAAATAGAAATCGCGGCAAGGGAGCGAAGATTTGGAGGAAAGGAATTATAGAGCTGACATCCTGAGATGAAATACTGTACTCAATGTGCGATCGTTCTTCTTACCCTTGGCGTTAAAACGACTAATACAGAACGGTTCAATAAGGAAAGCATCAAGAAATACCAAGATAAAACTTGCACCGCTTTTGAGTACATCATCTTCATCATAATTTTAGCCTATTCATGACCTGGATTGTGGGTTAGGGAGGTTCGTCACACTCTTTGTGCAAAAGAAGGGAATTTAAATATCTTAAAATGAAGAACGCCTCGTCATTGGGGAAATAGTTTCAATTGGATGTTAAAACTATGTGTGCTTTATTTCAGGACCGCTAATATCATTTGTTCTGGAATATTCGAAATACATTTTTGAGCAACTAAAGCAAGTACGTTCTATTTTTTTGTTGTCCCAAAAACAAGCCATCAGCGAGAATGCTGAGGACATTTTGGAAGGAATAAATCTTACGCCTTCTTTGCTAAGTCATTATCCATCAGAGTGACTGTTTATAAACGCATTTCCGACTGTCAGAGGACCATGGTAACCGATCTTCGAACATCACAATAGTTTTGAAAACAAAAGAGCTCGACAACGAACTGGGGTTTGCTTGATAAGGTTGTTCGAAATCAATCGTCTGAACTGAACTTGATTTTGCATGATCTGCGGGCCATCTTGGCATTCGAGTAGTACTCGTACATTAGGAAGTTATAGAAAAAATATTAGAACATTGACAGTTGATCTTCTTCAAAATTTGTCTTCTTTTTTTGAAAGTAACTTCGACAGCGAACTATGGGATATGGCAACACCAAAGATTGTGGGCAAAATCTTCAAACGATCAGATGGGTTCAGTAAAATATGTGTTCACAATTATGGGCCATAAAAAAGGTCAGTTTTGTGGTTTTCTAAAGCTCGTTAATGTCCTTGAAAGAAGCCTCGTATTCGAGTTGTTGTAGTTTATTTTCCATATCGCCTTGGCCAATTATAACAAGTTAAAAAGGAAGCTCTACTTGGGAATTGATAAGGCTATGGCTATGCTGAAGACTATTGATTATGCTACTATTGATATTAGACATTTTCATGAACGGCGACAAAAGAAGTCTGTGGCAAATAATGCCTTTTCGTCTAACATTTTTGAATTCAAAGACAGTGGTACATGAAATTTGCGTATTTAAAGCCTAACAAGACTTTTCACATTTAAAATACCGCAAACGGACAGATTAAAAAAACAGGAAAGAGCCACCTTATACTGGTTGCCAAGCAATATTTTACTTAAACCGCAAAGGCTTTAAGTATCGAATACGAAATTATGAACGCACCTGGGCTGCTGATCCTTCCTTTGTATTTTATTATTATCTTATCATACGAGCATCAAACTCGGCATCTTATTCGAAAGACAATTGTCCTTTGTTCATTAGAGCAACAATGGAAGAGTGTAGTCTACAGTGTAGTCACCCAAAAAGGACAAAATTCCCCCCCAAACAGATCCACTTTGTCAAACTGAAACCAGCTAGCTTCTCTAATTGGTATGACGAACTTGACTATATACAGTCGTGCACAAAAAAGATCACTCCATAAGGTCACTTAGTGAATTAAACACTTTACTTAGTCAGAAGATGCCAACACCTGTCCCCATTTGGAAGACACTTAATCGAACAAAAATGTTCAGCAAAAAATTTCAACAAAAACGTTCAATGGCAACAACTGTCAATCATTGCCGACACACTCTGACTTTGAATTACACATACATATATCCTATATGTCCTGCTGCAACTTACCACTTTCATGTTGAAAATCCCTTTATCCAAAACAAGCTCGTTTCACACTCAATCACTTGCGATATCCCTTTTTGGATATGATATTTGCAATTTTTTTTTTTTTTGGCGCGAAACTTTATTTTCCAATAGTGGTAGTCCGTGTACCTTTAGTGCAGGTTTAGTCCGATCTATTGTTGGAACTAATGTGACGATGCAAATAGAAGTTCTCCGTCTTTTATATATACACCTTTCGAATGGGGGAATGAAAAAGCCGTGTCTGTTAACCCTCCATGAGAAGATGCGACCACAAACAAGCAAACGACAGTTCCACCATCAAAACAGCAACACCAACAACAACAACAAGAGGGAGCAAAATCAACAATCTAATAGTAGGCATACAACTAAATCGCATTTTATACCAATTACAGACATTATGTGCGGTACTGCCAACCAACAACAGCAGCAGCAGTAGATGAGAACAGCAGAGCGCTTGAAACAAACATTTTCGAATCCTCCGACCTCAGGCACCAATACTTTGAGCCCAGCAGAGAAACACCATCAATTGGCAATTGCAAGGCTAGAAGTAACAATCCGCTCACTAATGAAACATTTCGGTTCGTCGGGTTACACCTCCCTCTGTCTACACTTTGGTGCGCGCTATTATCCAGATACTGTGAGAGTGGTGGTGGTCGGTTCTCACACATGTACTTCGAGATGATGCATTTCCACAGCATGTGCAGTTGATGCGATTTCAGCAACATACCAAGCCGAGTGTTCCACAGTCGTTGTCGTCGTTGTCGTCTGTCTGAGACTGAGATGTCGTCTTCACATATTTCACAGAGACTGTTTTTTTTTTCCTATTACCTATTTTTTTTTTCTTAATTTCCGATTGAGCATTATGAATGATGAGTTGGATGCGAAGAGATGTGTGCTGGCAGATGGGTGCTTAAAAAATTTAATTTGAAATTAAATTACGAGATCATTTGCTGTGAATTTTTGATTTGGTCGGGATGCGATGCGGCATTTCGTAAAAAATACGCCACGGATTCGATGGAATGTGAGGTATTCTACGTGTGGTAAGAACACTTCATTTGCTAAAGTTCAATGCATTTACAATTAATCTCAATTAATTGTCAGGGTGACAGTGTTAATTAGAGATCAGAGCGAAATGATTGATTTGGCGGTAGTGCAAGTCATGAAGACATTCTTATCCTTAATGATGTCAGCGCAGTATTGGTTGGGAAAGGTATTTAATTATTTGTCGGGGTTATAATAGTAGGCTTGGTATATGCATCAGTTGTCAATAAATATATAAAAACGTTGTAATTTTAAAAGGTGAGCCACGTGCCATCGCAAATAGGACTGTTACAGAGTTTTCATATTGAAACCTTGTTTTCTATAGACTAATCCCTTTGAAGTGGTTTCTTAGTTCTTTCAACCGAGACTAAAATATTCTTACAAACCCCCGACAAAACCTACAAGAAAGCAATCAAACCACTTAGAGATGCGTATGATACTAACTTCATTGACAAGTTTTCCAAAAATGGTCAGCATCGTATATATTAATTAATTTCATTAATTTCATTGATTTCTAAAGGGGTCTATGTAGCACTATGGCCATGACAACCGACAATAAACAGAACCATTCTAAAGTCTAAAGTCCAATAAGGCTGCTTGTTATAGCAAATTTCGGCATCGAAACTCAGAAACTCTAAAATTACATTAGTACGACGATGGAGGAACCCAAGAAAGATTTTTTTGATGCGCCAATGGATATGCTAATCTTCTAAGGATGCGGTAGCCCGTGTTACCAACATGCACGATTCACAAACCCGAATATTCGATGCAAATATGACGCCTACGTACTAATCCACACCCGTACCCCCAGCAACCACTATACCCGCGGTACTGCCGTCAGGTATTACTTCGCGGAATCCGAGAATGTGGGTCAATCATTATTTATACAGTTAGACTTGCGCCAAACTTCAAGGCGAAAGTGAAATGTATTTTAGTATTTCACAGGACCCAATGGTGTGCAGATTATACTAACCCTAACGAAAATTGATTATGAATAACTTTATCAGGAAAACACCAGTTCGTTATCGAACTCTTTTGTTTTTAAAATTGTTACAATAAATAAAAGAATGGTAACTAAGGGCTTCAGAACGTCGAAACCAAGCAGTCAAAAGTAGTGACGATTTTTGATTTAGCTACTTAGTTCGAAGTACTTTGTTATGCTACAAACGAACAAGTAGACATTTTTTCTAAGGTTTCGTTCGATGATATTCTGATTTACTTATTTTTTTGTGTACCGTTTGCATGATTTAAAGAGGCCGATTCCTCAAATTTACGAACCAAATCTCTTCAGAGTTTTTGCTTCAGACTTGTTGGGTATTTTTGTATAGCGAGGGCAAAGAAAGCTGGGCATACTGCACCACTGTCAGTCGTTGCAATTGTCTTTCTAGTTAGATTGCTACAGTGGTGTCTTTTGCTTGCAGAATATTTTGTTTTGACTGCAGTAGTCACATTGTGCGTATTTCGCACTATTATCTGTAATCACTGCGTCGATAACATTGGCATACCTAATAACCAAAGAGGATTCTACTGTCATCTCCAGGCGATATATCCCAAAATTTGGAGACATTTCAAGGATCAGGCCAAATTCCGCTAGCGGTTTCCGCAGCTTTCTCCGCAGTACATATCAGGAGAATCCTTTCACTACTGCAGCCAGCAGGTGCAGGCCCCTTTAGTGACCAAATGGCCCTCTTTTAAAGCTTGGCCCCCACTTTTTGAAAAATGATCAAAATGGCCCCTTTTTCAGTTAAAGTAAGATTTTATTCTTTATTGAACGAAAAAGAATGCAAAAATATGAAAAGAAGTGCTTCGTGATGAATAAATTAGGTTTTTGTTAAAAATAAATGTCGTTGTTGATCTGTTTTCTTTTTTTTATCAGTAATTTATGTGGTGGTCCCTTTTTTCGGCTCGTGCCCCTTTTAAGTCCCCTTTTTGAAATTTCCCAGCGCCAACTCTGTTTGAGCTTAAGTACATGGCTAAGAAATCGAATTACGGTACTTATGAAATATAGACATATCCCGAAAACGTTCCATACGATAATAACAAAAATTCATTTCTAAGGTAACATGGTCATTTCTAACTTTAAAAAAAAAACTCATTTTAACAATGGTTTTTTGAAAAAAGTATTTCTTTCTTAAATTTAGTTTTCTTTCGTTTGCCCCAAAACTGTACCAAGGATTTTGACCCATATGCATAGTTAGAGTAAAATCAATATTCTCAAAATTATTGTAGTTTTCAATTCGAATCACCGAAAACGCTAATTTTAAAAACAGCTAATGTCTCGAAAACCCCATTTTCGATTTGGATTAAAAATCTAAGTAATGCTTACAACCCGAACAATATCTTTTACTTAGTTTTCAGCTAAAAAGTTAAGCAATAATATATATTAAAGTAAATGTTGCAAAATTTGTTACTGTGTATTCTGTATAATTTTACAAAAACCGCTTTAACGATTTTGTTCAAAATACATACTTAGGATGAGAAAATAATTCTAATTAAGATCCCGTACTTAGGACTTCTCCAAAAATTCGAATAAATCCGTTTTTAATTTGTTCTCAAAAATGACTACTCAAATCCCGTCCTTTCTTCGTATAGCTATTTTTGTAAAACTAAGTACCGTGTTGCCAATAAAAATGCAATTACAACTTATTTTTAGCAAATATTTCCCACTTCTTCTTTTTTTCAACCATATTTAACATGCATTTTAGAATAATTCCATTCCAACCACTTGGAGCTTACAAAATCAGAAACCCTCACCTCATTTGCGCCCCACACACGTCCATCGGCAAATTCAAATGATAACTACTTCTTTTAATAAAATAAAAAAAACAACCAACACAAACTTTTGATGAAGGAAGGAAGTTTCGTGTGACCCAGCCTGTTTGGTGTTCTAGAATTCGTTCAAAATTTCGTATCCTCATTGAAAAGCTGCTCCCAAGTCGATACAGTTCTAAATGTCACTTTGACAAGACTATGAGGCTGACAATGAGGATTCATAATCGAGGTAGCTAATAAAAAAATATTTAAAGGATGGCGGACCAAATCAGTAAACTTAACCCAATTGATGAGTAACATTCATTTTTTGTTGTGTACCCCAAGATTCCATTAGAAATGCGCCACTTCTCCCCACCATAACCCAACCAAACCAATTCGAACCAAATAACTTTCCACGCTACCAAATGGCGCATTCCTTCTTGCATAATGACCACTCTAATAACCTCCAATCTTTTGAAAAGACTCATCCATAACTTGAGTTAGCTTAATTCTTTAAGGCGCATAAAATCAATTTACAGGCAATTATCGCTTTAGCCAAGTGCCATCGCAGTTAACGCATTAACAATCAACGATTTCGATTAGAGATGGCAGTTAAATTTACCTCCTCACCATCATCTGTTTAATCCATTGCAATAGCATAGGCAATGTCTGGCCACCATGCGCACGGCGCACACTCTAGAACTGGCCAGCTTTGGCGACAGGGACAAGCCTTTCGAAAAAATTCGCATACCTTCCAATTTGTTCTAATTGCAAGTCGGCGCAACTGAGATCTTAAATTGCAATACAGTTAATAAGAAAAGCAAAAAAACGCAAGCGTGCGTGTAAGCCCCGCTAATTCGAATGCGATGATGGCCGCAAGAAGAAGCAACCTCTTCTTTTAGAAATATGAGTTTTTGTTGTGCGCGTGCGTCTTCTGAAATATTCAGTGCGCATCTTTGGCATAGCGAAAGTCACAAATGGGATTCAGTGCTTAATGTGTCCGGTCCTTGATTTTAATTAATGGGTTGATGATGTCCACAGCATGAGCGCAAGTGCGATTGGGCAATCGAAATAGAGTCTCATTGTCTATTCGAGCTGTTTCTTTGGAAGAAGCTCTCAGCGTCGACCTGGTTGGTTTTTGTGACCAACAATGATTTATTAACTGGCCGAGGGAGCGCCACTGAGCTATTCAGCGAATATACTGTCAGCCGGCAATGGACACAACTGGCAGTCAGTTCTAGCATGTTATTCACGAACCAGCGCGGCACTAAATTCGGTGGAAAATTTAATAAGACTTGTTTCTAATTGTTGTGAGGGGGTGGGCGTCGTGTTGACTGCATTTGCCGGCTATCCGATAGGAGCTGTCATCGACAATTGTCTTTAGCTATTCAAAGATGAGCGGATAAGTTGCATTGTTGTGTCATCGAGAGTCGCTCGATGATGATGTTGTTGGCACTGCCGATGGTGGTGATGACCGACGCTCTCCGTGCCGTGGATGCAGATGCCGGTTAGCATAATAAGACGTGCCGATGTGGTTTCGTTACCTTGAACTTGAATCGTGCGACTGCATGGGGATTTTTCGAGGGGAAAGCACAAACAGGAACTGTGTAACATGTTTGGGTGGTGCTTTCGATGTAACGATGAGCGGGATATGCAAATGAGTGTACAGTGACAGTCGAGGAAAGCCAGTCAGGTCATGCTTTGAGGGTTTTTCAGTCGTTTCTATGGTAATTAGTTGGAAATTCTAATGGACTGATTTGATCTTTGATGCAATTGCTGGCGAGTGTCATGTGAGGCTTAAGGAACTCACTTATGAGGGAGGTTGAATATTTTGACAACGATCATGACTGTCTCGAGCGCCTATCCCAGCGGGGAAGAATGGAGAGACCGACTTGTACCTAAAATGCAATCCACGGCCATATTTAAAGATGGAATTGAAATCGACACCGGGGTTGGGTAAGGACCAGTAGTCTTCCCCGAATCGTTGGGTACATCAAAAACGGTACGGTAGAAGTTTCTTCCAAGCAGAAATCCTGGCATTAGCAGTGGCATTACCACATGAAGATATTACCTTCTTTTTCGACAGCCAGGCAGTGATAAAAGCCTTAACGACAACAGAAATAGAATCGAAGCTTGTGAAATAAAGTCGCGAAGAACTCAAGGATCTTGGTACTCAGAGCAAAGTATCGCTCTGCTGTGTTCCGGGACAAGTGAGAGCGCGGACGAATTAGCAACACATGGTTCGACGGTTGTCTCAAAAGCTGCTCTACTGTGAATATTCCGCCTTGCATCCGCCTTACATACTCAAGCTTGAAGCAGAGAGAAATACCACAAGAGGGGCGAACGTCAGATGCGCACTAGAAACTTGTCGCACCACAAAAATACTATGGTCGACTTTCAATGAAGCCACAACCAAGGGTCTCATACGGAAGGATAGAAAATCCCTCTCCACCCTCGAGGGGATTCATAACGGGGCCAGAATACGGTGCCACATGAAAAAAATGCGCTGCGGTGATGAGAGAACTCTTGCGGACACACCAGCACATCAGCCCACAAGCCCAACCTAACCCATCCTAAGTATTTCCCCCTAAGGCTGCGAAAACTCTCTCTGTCTCTGAATTTAGTGCAACTTTTAATTTTTCCTTTCCGTCTCATAATTAGTCTTCATTCCCCTACGACAGCATTTCATTTAAGCCATCGTCCGTGAGAAGCGCCTTTCCCCCGAGCCTAAGCAAATATCCTTTTAACACAAATCACATACAAGTATGACATTTGGCGCATTCGCGACGAGATGCCTATCGGGCGAAATCATTAAACATCGCCGAATGTCGACATCGGTAAGACTCCCAGTCCCATACATGCTGCAGCTGATTTCCACCTCACGATAAGGCCATTCATCAGGTACATCACAAGCGCTCCACTAAACCAGAAAGTTAATCGCTTCGCCCGCCGCCATTCGTCTGGTGCAGTCGTATTCCTCATTAGATAAGGGAAAAATTGTCAGGGCCTGTCAGCGATCTCCAAATTGGCAAGTCTCTCTCGCGAAATTAATAATTTCGCTGAGTGCAATAAAGATTATCCCCTCCCCAGTCGCTGTTGCGCGGACTGTGTGTGTGCGGCTCCGGCTGTCCCTATGAAGAGCAAGTCGCAGCAAATGCTTGACATATGCTGTGCTATCATGATCGCAGATCAGTTACAACAAAGAGCAATGCCTCAGGCACAGCATCGTCGCGATGAGTCAAAGAATTATTATCTTCCCATTTGTGTGCGCGCGCAATTGATGTTCCAGGAATTTTATTACAAAATCATGTCAAATAACTCGCCCGAGCTGGCACTGCAACAGCGGTAGGTTTTCGGGTGACGGCAGTCCAACTGTCAGTCGGATGGGTGATTGTGAACGCCCGCAACATGTCACCTGCTGCTTGTTCCACCACAAGTTGTGACGAGGAGTGTGTCTCACAAGCGGCAGCTGTGCGGCTAAAGATGTTTCGATGATTCGATGACGCTGACGATGACTTTGACTGTACTCGTTTAAACGTTCGACTTGGTGCCGTAGTCCGGGTACGGCGCACAAATGTTGAATGTTATGTCGATTTAATGATGCACATCACCTGTGCAATTCAGGTGATGTGCACAGCGGGATGTGCATATTTTTTTTTTTTTTTTTGAATTATTCATCATTTGGTGTGTTCGGGTCCCCTGATTTCGGAAGAACCCACTGTTGCGAGGGGACTGCGAGGGGGTCCGTGGCGAGCGATTGCAGAATGCTTCGTGATAATTGTCCGCGCTAACACGGATAATTGTGCACTTGGAATGCTCCCGCGGAGTGTGCATTTCAAGTGTATATGACGGTAGGTATATTCTCAAGATATCACGACGTTTTTTAAACGGCTTTACAGTGTCTGTCAGAAATTCCGCACTTGTAGTGGGCGTGACAGCGCACATATTTTAACTCCTTCGCGATGCGAGTAAGCTCCGCGCTACCGACTTGGAACCAATAAAGAACAATTATGTAAGCTTGGCCGTATATAATGGTCCATCAGTATGCATTTGTGAGGAACACCGCGGCAGACGAGGCAGACGAGGGGGACGCGCTGAAGTCGTGCGCCGATTGCCCTCTCCGGGAGGTATGCCTAATTGGATGGATGTTTCGGTATCGAAAACTAATGACTGTGAGTGGTAGGTTCGCCTGTTTTTGAGGGATTTTTTTTTTTTGTTTACAAAGAATTCAGTTTGGCAGGACACGTATATTCAACCGGGGGACATCGTTTTACCAACATCAATTTGCAGGTATAAGTGATCCGGGATTGCAATGAAATTAACCGAGCATCAATTGGAAAAAGGCGACTCTTGCGTACACAGAAAATATATTTCCACAAACTGACATCAGAAGGAAGATACACAAATAAAGGAATGCCTTCCATCGGAATGATGACCACCCCAAGCCGACAGAGGTGACGATCATGACGAATAAAACCGAAGAAAGGACGCGGGTAACCACGGAGTAGACAGTGCTCAGAGCTCAGACCTCTCTTAGACAGATTCCGTCACATTAACGTCAATTAGTATAGCAACTAAAGTATCTGCGGTAAGTGCGGAGGCTGAAATTCCAACAAATGAATACGATATGAGTTGTTTTGATAGCTGTTACTGCCGTAAATGGTTAAAAACCGAACAAATGCAGCTGTACAGATCGTAAAAGTTGTCATAAAGTGGACCCATACTATTCCATGTGGGCCAACAAGTCGTAGTCGTTAATCGTGGAAAGGAATGCATGTTCAATATCAATACCACTTGACTCGACACGATGCGACGTCTAAAATGTCATTGGTGTCGTAAAACTAAGCTTATTCATACTTTCCCACGATGATCTTGTGATTGAGGTGTTTTTCATCACAATCAGTGCGAAAAGTATATTTTTGACATGCAATTGTGGCCGTATGACAGCAGGTGCTGTTTCGCCAAATTATAAACAACAACACAAGAGCAGCCTATGCTTTGCCGATCAGAATGTCAACATCCCCGAGGTCATCCGCGCATGCACTGTGGTAGTCAACATCGAAATAGGGTTTGTCAGACAGTAATGGAATCGGATCGCCAAGCCAGGCCAAGCTAAGCCAACCAACCATAGATGACACAGGTACTCAAAGCAAATATCATCGGCCAAGAGATGTCGGTTTTCTTCTGGCAAACGGATTTCTCAGAACAACGCTGCCCCTCAAGGCAACCGCATCTCACCAAAAGCGAAACCATTCGATTTGATAAGAGTTTACCTTTTTCTTAAACTATCATCTCTCTCTACCGTTCCAGCGGTGCATTACCGCAGTCAATTGGTTAGTAATCCGTAGAGGTGTTCATTTTTAGTCATACACCTACGACACCTGGCAGGTCCACTTGAAATAAAGGAAGCAAAAATGCGCTTCGAAGTCTCTTTCATCTTTAAGTAGCCCAAGTTTGACTTGATAAGAGCCACTGGTTTTTTTCCGGAAAGCAGTTCCTATAACTCTTCAACAGCCCCTTGGGGATCAGATAGATGTCACATAGTTCTCCCCCTAAAGTGTTGTAAGTTGTTGTCCCTTTGCAAATTCCCAAGTTCCAAGATTACTAGCGCTGCAGATCCAAAGAAGTTATTGAAAAGTGATCCAGCGGCTATTTTATCGTTTAAAAGTTACCTCCCAGCGAACCTTCCAAAGATGTTTAAGTTTTATTTTACTAACTAAGCCACCTCCCACAAGTTTGTTCGTACTGCGAGTAGGTCATGACTTATGAAACAATTTTTATCACGAACAACGAAGGTGACAATTCTTTTATTTTAAAGCATTCTCAAAAGATGATAACCAATCTAATAGGGACTAAGAAGATGTCTGACCACGACGAGTTTGTATGTTATATTTAACTTATAAACAAAAACTAAGTGAAGCTTAAAAAGGGTTGATTTCGGTGGACATTTTTCTTTGAAACCTTTTATAAAGTCAAATGAAAGTTAGATGTATTGGAAAGCTAGAAATAGAGGCGCTTTTGACGTTTATATCTCCGACGTTATAAAAGGATCCCTTTAGACAAAGTACTGCAAAGTAATGCGGCATAAGAAGCTTCAGTATTTGAGTCTATTTTACACTAAATTATAAATAATATACCGTCGGGTTTCCTTTGAAACCCTCCACCTTGCGTAATTTTGTTGACTTACACTACAGCTATAGCAACGGCCTTATTTTTGCTTCCCTTTCGCGCAGTTTCAAGCAGACAATGCCTGACTGTCTGCTCGTCGTATCCCTCAGTAACCATATGTCACGAAAGTTCTCCACAATTCCACGATAATCAAAGACTCGCATTGACATTAAACCTGTCATCGTAACAAAACTAAGTGTAACCACAGGCTCCGCTCACCACTCAGTGTTTCTGCACCCGGATTACATTTCACTTGAATGCGCGCCGCAAAACAAAAAGCTGTCGAAAATAATTACTTCCACCGAAGAACAGGATCAGCCAAGTGATTTATTTTCCAAAGGTCATCCGCGCATGCACTGTGGTAGTCAACATCGAAATAGGGTTTGTCAGACAGTATTGGAATCGGATCGCCAAGCCAGGCCAAGCTAAGCAAACCAACCATAGATGACACAGATACTCAAAGCAAATATCATCGGCCAAGAGATGTCGGTTTTCTTCTGGCAAACGGATTTTCCAGAACAATGTCGCCCCTCAAGGTAACCGCATCTCAACCAAAGCGAAACCATTCGATTCGTACTCACACACGCATGCCCATGCCCAATATAGCCGCGCACACACATGATTGATTCAGAATTGAATTTAGAAAGACTGATCGCGCAGCAGATTGAGATGCATAATGAAGCGAACCCTTCTCCGTTCTCCGGCCATCGCAATTGCCAACACAACAATTAACTGTAATGCCAAATTCCATGGCATGATGACACACACAACAATTGTGGCATTGCTACCGCCACCGCAGCCAGAGTTCCCAGGCGAAACATCCAACATCACATGTCAGTTAACATTTATTAGTTTCGAATGCATATTGGAAAACTCTATAATGGAATGGGAGTAGTTACTTAGTTAGCAATTCGCTGTGTCTCTGTGTGTACCGCCACCACCACCGCCGCCATATACTCGTAATTTGAATTTGAATGCAGAAGCAGAGACATTTTGGTTGAAAGGCTTATTGCTTATTGGTGTTACAACAGCATATTGTGTCGGTTACCAAATAACTGCGAGCGTCTCTCTCAATCCCATTACCTCAATCACGACTTCATTTAGATTAGAAATTGTAATAATGTTGCGGCCAGCTTCCGGGATGCACTTCACTGTATCGAGACTAATTTGTTTTTATTTATAGACTTGAGTCAAGCTGTGTGTCTAATTGTCAAGCTCTGCGATTTACGGATGCTTTGTGTTGGGTTTCGGTGACTTATTGGTGTTGGCATGTGGTGGGTAGTAATTTACGGCACAAACATAACACATATGTGTAGTGTATGGCTTTGTGTGACAATGTAAACAATAAAGCGATAAATTAATGATTGATTTGTCCGAACCATAAATCAGAGAGAGCAAAGAGTTGTGCCTCGGAAGGCAATCGGGTTTGTTGCTCAACTCTTTTGTTTTTATCGGGGGAGATTTGCTGATGGTGGATTTACTGGGACTTGCATTTTGTGCACCACGCCATGTGTGAAGAGTATCCAGAGTTTTACGCTTTTGTGGTTATGCATAATTCGGTTAAGCTTCTGTTAGTAACGGTTTTATTTCCTATAACTATGCAATGTTGTTGTGATCAATGGCTGCGCTTTTATACCAGTGCATACACTGACCGGTTGCTGTCTTGGCTGGGACGAAGTGGTTCAAACAGAAATATTACCTAAATGGTTTGCTTCGTTACTAGAGATGTCGTCATGCTCACACAGCTTTGCGACTCATATAACAGTCTGTGTCGAAAATTGACTAACAAATTTGAATATATTGGTTAAAAACAAAATTTAATTTGCTATTCAGTTCCAAATGTCATAGGGAAAGAATTAGATTTTAAGTCGAAACTGCGACGATTAAGGAATATGCGTTTGAAATGGCTACAGAATAAATAATATGTGTAAGAATTTTGCATTATTTATTAACAATGTATTTAAGTCGTTCAAGTCGAACACTAATGATTGTTGATAAATATAATAGGATAGTCAGTCTGGCCAGAGTCAACCCTTGTTAATTTGCGGTTGGATTTGGGCCTACGTTGTGCTAACCCAATAATTAAAGCCAGGCGGCCATAGACATGCCATTTAAGCTACACAACACTCGTAGTTGTGAAGGAGAAATTTGGCGACTTGGTCAATTTCGGCGTGCGTTTATCAATTGACATCACTTAATTATTTCTTCTTGGGATACGTCAACGTTAACAAGCCAACCACCTTGGACGAGCTCGAAGCACACGAGACGTTATTGCTGGAATAACGACGTACATATTGGAGCGAGTCATCGAAATTGGCATTGAGGGCATTTCGCATTTCAAATAAATAATTCGACGTTTCCCCAGATGTTTTCAACTACTGTCAAATCGAACAACCCAAAATTGTGACAGTAGGAAAAAAAAATAAAAAGATTAAATTGATAAATCATGAGATCCAGAGATCTTAAATTTAATTCTACAAAAATAAATTTTACTAAAATATTAATTCCCTCAAAAATATATTAAGATATGTTTTTTTTTATGACACAATGTCAAATACAGCTCTGTTCGCTTGGTATTTTTGACATCTCGAGCTGTGGAAAGTGTGTTCATAAACCGGACTCTACATGCAAACTTGGTTGATAATCGAGATCTATTTCTATCCTCCATTTTCATGAGATTAACTTTTGTATGATAAATTCCGAGATTTATACGGGCATTACGGAAATATTTCTAAATCTCGCAGTTAATCTCCGGTGGAAACGTAGTATAAAAGGGTTTGAAATTTGAATCTGAAGAAAAAACATTCGAATTCACTAAAAAGAGAAGACGTTTTTGTTATCTTACAGGTATTTATGTAGTATAATTATTTCTGTATTTATATTTTCGTGTAAAAGTCCGAAAGTCTGTTATCACTGATTCCGAGAGCTTTCAGAAACATTTCAAAAAACGTTTCATCGAAATCTGTTTAGTAGTTCCACTTCAACTAGTAACAAGCAGTTTTATTCGCTCCATTTGCGAACAATTATCAAAATTCATGAATGTCATAAAAACAGCATATTTCGGATGACTAACCTGATCTTAAAAAACAATTCACATGAGAGCAAACTGCGAAAAACTTCGCCTATTCGCAGTTTGCTAACAAATCAATTTAACTGCACTTATGGATTGAATTGCTATTTAATTAATGAACCATCTAAATCGAGAAAGAAAAAATAAATCATAATTGATTTAAATAGCTAAATTTACACTTAGGTACCCACAGCAATTTCCCTCGAATTGAAAATTCTTGCCGGAAACTGTCACACTTTACTCACAATCCATATAAAACAGTCGCGATCCACAAACCCTCAAATAGAAAATTCATTCGAACTTAACTTTTACCAATGAAACTGAATGGTGGGTGTCTGCGACTTGAAAAGTTTTCATGTGAATAAATCAATAAATGTCAGAAAATGCGAATATTAGCTTGTTCGCATGTCGCAATTCGCTCTCATGTGAACATTCCTTAAGCCACTTCCCCACCATCAGCAAGATTTGTCACCCATATTTCCAAAACACAGAGATTTCGGAGTCTAAAAATGTTGACAGTAATGGGTTGAATTTGTTTATGATTCCGACTTTTCTTTCAAATTTTTACAACTTTTTTTTCACTAAAAACTTTTCACAGGCAACAACGAACAACACAAAGAAACGTCAAGTTAATCCATCATAAAGTTCGGGAGTTATGTGGACGCAAACGAACAGCACTTCATTTATATATGTGTAGGTATATTTTTTAATAGGCTCTTTAAGGTAAAAGTATCAAAGAAATGGCTTCAAAAGGGAACCATCAACTTGAATTTACAAAAACTGTATAAAACGCGCAAAAATGGAGTTTGAAACGCATTCCATAGATGGGTTCAGAAACGCATCGAGAAACTAGTAAAAGAGCTACGAGTATTCAATTGAATGAAATTCCAAATAAATTTTTTAACTATTTTAAAAATAAAAACGTATGTAATATTTAAAGTACTGAGTCCCTCTTTTTATTGAGGATGTGTAGACACAAGATGCGAACATACTGAAAAGATAATCCAGAGGCTACATTTAATCACATTGAAAAGTGCGGACTTAATGAAACTGCATGATGAAAGCTTACTTTTGAACAAGACGAAACGAAATCGAGAAACAATATGCGGATGGTGATAGTATCACACGACGTGAATCTTCTACATAGTATTTTGTGATCTATGCTGATGTCACTAATCACTATAACGAGTCAAATTTTGTTTCTTAATTATATTTGTTTACTAACTTAAACTTTAACCTAATCAGACTGTTTTGCCTCTGGGAAGGTTACAATTGCCAATGTTAGGCATCACCTTAGACATAAATTAATACATGATAAAATAATAAACTTTTCGGCATCTGCCTGCAAAAATCTCGGGGCTCCCCAGAGGTGTTAAGTTTTTTTTTGTTTCTTTTTTAATTGAAAAAATGCAAATCGCCATAGTAAACCACATCAAACCAATGTGGCAACCATTTCATTGCCATTGGTCAAGATCAAGGTCGCAACCAAACTGATATAGACCCACTTTCCTCCTCACATGTGTAAGTCATTAAATTAGCATAATGTCGTAAACCAACAGATAACCACGTCTCATCTCACATCTCACATCTATGAATGTGAGAGTAGCCCGTCCGCAGTTGGACCGGTTTCCATACACGACTGTGTAACTCTTACTCTCAGTTAGAGAGATCATTGATCTGTGGCCGCATTTCCTGCAAACGCCATGACCTACAAATGCTCACAAAAACTTGGTCAACGAAATGGAAAGTGCTCTCTGGAGTTGCACACGTGTGCTGGCATGTCATGCATGACATACAACATGCGCCGCATGGCGCACACTCGGTGGAATTCTTCTCCAAACGAATGCCAAATTAATTATTTAAATTTAAAAAATTTTCTAACAATCTTACAATCAAGAAGACGTTTTCGCCTGTCGTTCGTTTTTGTCGCTTTGTCGCCAAACATCCGATAACGTAATCCGGCGTATTTGCTAAAAAAAAAAATGGCCAAGACCGGTTAACGTTTTATGGGTTCCACACTGACAGTTATTAAAAAGCGACAATCTGTTTTATCGTTTGTTATATCACCTCGATGAAAACTGATTAAAAATTACAACCACAAGAGTTCAAGGAGAACCGTCGGCGGAAAACGTCAGACAAAGATTTCTCGCTGAAGAACAATCCAAATGATCACAGCAATGGAAACTAATTTTATATATTTAAAATACCACTTTTTCCCGTTTGAATGTTTTGCGCAAATCTTATAGATGCGCCCGATCGTAGCGGGATATAATTAGTTTACTTGTCCAGTTTGACAGGTTTCGCCGATGAGGGAGTTTATATCTCCTGTTCGGACTCCTAAATATTTAAAATTTTGGAATAAAGAAATATCCCAAACGGGTTTTGTTCTTTTGATAAGAAGTTTATGATGAAACATAGTGGATGAGCAGGTCGGCAATAAATTTATAGCCGATACCAGCAGAGAGATGGCAGGGAAACAGGGTAACATTTTTTTTGCCATCGATAGGCTTAATGACGTTGTTTGAATAAAGAATTTTCCGTGGTTAGATAATGTTCCAAATATAGTTTACAGATGTTACCAACACGGATGATTGTAAAGTAGAAGCCAACGATTTAGACACATATGTTTATGATGTTTATGTAGATTTGGGTATTGGAGGAAGTTGATTCTTACAGTCGTTATGGAAATGTGCCTGTAGATGGTTTAATAAGTCATTAGGTGGTGTTTCGACCACGCAAATCTCAGCCGGTACATGTGCACTTGTTCCGGTTACATGGCTAGCGGAGCTGTGCCTGCGAAATGTAACAAACCCATTAATTTTGGGATTCGTGGGACGATCGATGTGGATAAAAAGCATTGTCCACAGTAATAGCTATCGTTCAACTTTAAGAGTACGTATTTCTTTGGCTGATAAGACTGGCCCGTCAGGACTTTTTAATTTCAACAAGTCGTCTATTTCTGCAGAGACGTCAAGTTGGTAGAAAGTACCTAAATCAAATGATATTCTTCTGGCTCAAAATAATATTCGTCTTATACTACATTTACAACATCAGAGAGATCCGTTTGTCTGCAATAAATGCGTAAGAATGAGATTACAAATCAGACGCCTAAAGTGTCATGGATGTTCTGCCCATAATTATAGATACGTAAAACGGAAATAAACCTTTCTGCAATCATTTGAAAACATTTTTGGTAATTGTGTCATTTATGGGATTTTTCTTATATTTGTTGGCTTTTGATAGTGTATGGCACAAAGGTCTCATATTTAAACTTATAAAGCTCAACTGTCCACCTTACGCAACAAGACTTATCCACAATTTCTTATTGAAACGAACGCTTAGAATCCAAGTAGGAGCTTACGTCACAAACGTAGTGCCAGTACTCTCAGGTGTCCCTCAGGGTTCTATTTTAGGGCCTCGCCTTTTTAATATCTTCACTATGGATTTTCCCCTAAAGGGCCCAAATGTTTCGGAGCCTGGAGCAATATTATATGCAGACGATACCATAATTTTAAGCAGTGACGAAAGACCTCATGATGCTTTACGCAAAATCATTGACGCAATACCAATTATTACTAACTTCTACAACACCTGGGGCTTAAGAATAAATTTTGACAAAAGTAATGTCATCTGTTTTAGAAATGCAAGTGGTAGAGGACACCACCTCGCTGTTAGGGAAAGCAAAACTCTCAGATTATTTGTCAATAATTCCAGAATACCGCTGAGATGTCAAATAAAGCATTTAGGCGTTGAATTTAATAACAAGTTTCGTTTTAATAAACACGGCAGGCAAGTACTGCAAAAAGCTAAGATGGCAGTTGGCATTCTCAAACCACTCTTTTCATCTCAGGCCCTCTCAGGACCCACCAAACTGCTCATGTACAAAACGCTTGTAAGGCCAATTTTGGCCTACAATTTTGCAACATGGTTTACAATTTCCCCAACAGTAGCCAAAGAAATGGAAATCTTTGAAAGAAAAGTATTACGACGTTGTATCGGAAAATATAGAAGGCCTAATAAAAAATGGTTTCATAACTCTTTGATCTATAATACTTCCGGGGTCACCCCACTCATGATGTATTTATTGAACATTGCTCGGAGGCAATTAGGTCGTTTTGAATTTCATGACAACTTACTGATACGCGAAATTCACAGAAACAATGCTAATGGCTCTCTAGCCGACAACTACTACCTTTCCCCAATTAACATCCTACACGAAGAATCTCATCCGATGATTAATACATCCCCCACGGATTTAACATTGCCCTTTTACAATAAGGCTCACCCAACTAATTACAGAGGCTAGATCTTCCAATTCACAACCTTGTTATAATTACAATATTTTAGACTGAACTTCCGCACACTGGGCTTAGCTTTACAATCATCAGTTTGTTATTATTATCTCTTGTATTTCATATATTTCACACTAAGTGCGTTATGCAAACCAAAATATGGAGCTAATAGTTAAACTCTAAAATAAATTTAGACAAATTTATAAAATGTTCATGTAATAAGTACCTATCCTTAGGAACTCAATCTGAAATTGCTTCCACATGATTCATCTATAATTAATAAATTATGTAACTCATTGTATTGTTAGTTTTTAGTCGTTAGTTTTTTAGTTTTAGTATTATTTTCTTTTTCTTTTCTTTTTATTTTTTCCCTTTGTTCTTATTACCCGCCTTGAGCGTTGTTGTATCTTTCTGCCGGGAGCAAGCAGTTACATCCTTATTTCAAATTGTTAATTAAAAATTATAATTTACTATATCTTGTTCAAAATACTTCATTGTTATTTTATTAAAAATCCAAAACCTCAGGCAAGGCATAATTATTAATAGTCAGCCATTCGTACCTTAATGTTCTTAATAATTTCTTATTATGTATTATAATTTATATAAAAAAAAAAAATGTTAAAGAAATGAAGACTCAATAAAGTGAAATGAAAAAAAATTATATTTGTTGGCTGTTTTTATGCGTTTTTTGAGGCTTCTTTGACATGTGTTTGGGCATGCTTTTCGACGAGGCTTTGCACGTGGGTCTAGTGACTTTTTTGTCTGGTTATTTATACGTTCTTGAGACGTTTTTAATGCGTTTTTCGACAAGTTTTCTGACGCCCTTTTCGCTGAGCTTTTACAGGCGATTTTGCCTCATTTTCTTAAGATGTTTTTTTTTGCACGCTCTTCAACCCGTTCCACTTGATTTTTGACTCCCTTTTTCAAGTGCGTTGTCGTCGCTTTGTTAAGAAAGAAAATAAATAAACTTCTACCTTCCAAATATTGAACTACGTTCATTAATAAGATAAAAAAATAATTGTCAGTTCATCACTTCCGGAAGCCTTTTGTTTTATAGAAAAGCGAAACTTCGTAACCATCGCTAAGAAAAAAATCAACATCTGAACTCCCCCATAATTCCTACCAGGTTAACAAGATGGCCGACCACAATACGTGTCAACTATTTTTGTGGTTGGATAATGCTGTCACTTTCAGTCAGAAGGCTATTAAGTATTGCAGGGGTCCCTTAAATCTTCCGTGCTAGGAATGTGTGATGTTATAAATGCAGCATTGGTCTCCGATTAAAATGTTTAGCTATTTCTTTTCAATTTATTCCACAAGTGGCCAGATTTGTGTGCCTTTAAAAATCAGACCCACAGTAGCATACTTCACAAACTTATGGCCTAGGAATTTTAACAATTTAAAGCAGCCTTAATTTATCTGCCTTAAAGGTCGGCTTACAAAGGTCGATAGTCCCTCAGCGGTTCCCATCGAAAAAAAAAAAAACAGAAAAAGTACTCCAAGAAACGAGTAACGAATAATTTGGAATTCGCTTTGTCGAAGTATAGTCGGCTTATTTCGACAAGATTTGATACGAAAGCGACTTGTGATTTTAAAGTAGGTGCATATACAAGACCATATTCGTACAAAAAGCAACGAACTTCAGGTTGGATATTATTAAATAGAAACAAATAAATTCGAATTCTCATCTTTCCTATAAGAAGGACGTCTTACCCGGATAAAGTGAGCAGTTTTCTGAGTTGTTGAATTTGAAATAGGGCACTTCGTATTACAGAGTACAGACCATTTAAGCAGGATGGAAAACAGTCCATTGTAGCGGAGAATTTTGGCGTAGATGACGTTTGCCATAAAACCAGTAAAAGTTTGCAAATCTGTCAGACATGGATAAAGTCGGTCCTAAAGGTAAGCTTTTAAATACCTTGCAGTACGGAATTTATGGTCTGAGAAACTTTTGATCTCCAATTGATTAATCGATTAAGCTGTTTTCGGTTGGAAGGTGTGAAATCAATACTCTTGCGTTCTATTATGTCCCTTGTCTTCGCACTCAGTGTTACAGCGCTGCCTTGACGAAGAACCTTTCATATTGGAAGAGTGATTTGCTATTCGCTAATAACTTGTCCACCACATGCATCGTATAAACGACGACGACAACCCCATAGACCTCATAGTATGATTTGGCATAAATGTCTTTAGACTGACTAAATGCTTAATTTCAATGTTTTACGGGGAAGACAACGCCTACTGTTATTAAAAAGACATCACCCTCGGGTACTCCACTCAATTTTCAAAATGTTTCTTTCCTGCCTGATATTGATTTATTAATTCTTTATTACCGCATTGACATTTTGTTAAATTAGGGAATTAATAAATATTTGCATCTGAAAACAATAAATCAAAAACAAACATGAGACGCCGACAGGTTCTAATGACAGCCAAAGTAATTGTCGCCGTTTTTTAGTGTAAACAGACATTTCATATAAACAACCGTGAAGAGCCATTTAACAGCCATAAGTTTCACACCTCAGGTAGAAGAGTAACCCACCAAATCAAAAATGAAATTATTCGTAAGTGCCCTCGGATTATAAAAGGAATACTTCAACAATTGGTTGGAATACTTTCTTGCAGGTCACATTCGCTTGCTTGTTGGCCGTTGTTGCCGCTGTCGATGAGGTTACCGTCCTCAAGAACGTCGCCGAAGTCGCAGCCGATAGTTACAACTTTGCCTACGAGCTTGACAACGGTATCGCAGCCAGTGAATCTGGCACCTTGACCGGACCCGAAGAATCCATTGTGAGTTTGAATGAAAATTTCAACAAGCCTTCTCTATTATTTTGGGTCTTCGTTCTAGGTTGCTCATGGTGCATACAAATTCACATCGCCTGAAGGTGAATCATACAATGTCGAATATGTTGCCGATGCTGCTGACTATCAGCCCACCGGTGCCCACCTTCCCCAGGTGCCAGTTCTCATCCAGAAGGCTCTCGCCTATTTGGCCACCGCCCAGCCATACGTCGAGAAGTCATAAGGTGTACAAACCGCGTTCAAGTAAACAAATTTAAGTTTTCCGTTGAAAATTGTCAGAGCCTGTCAAAAGCAGAATTGTAAAGAAAATGCAAATAAAATGTGATTGAAAGTAATACTATAGTAATCAGCACAGTTTGCTGACCAACTCTTTCGTTTTCGTACCGCAAATGAACAAACTCCCTCGTGAAGAAAACTCCTCGCAAAAGCCATAATCAAAGCCAAAGCTTAAATTCAATTAAGATGCCACTACGAGTGTGTTAATGTAAGGCCCTACTCTTTGTTAGCACCATTTTGCATATATTTGTGTTTTTTTCTAGGAACTTGTTATTTGCATAATTGAAACGAAATCGAAACTTGTCTAGTCAGGTAGACGTTTACAGGTTTCAACCTATACGACTGTCATAGACCAAATCTAGAATGACAGCCAAACAATTTTGATATAAAAGGGGGAAGCAGCCTCCGAAACATCATCACTTCAGTTAGATAACACAGAAGATCAACCCACTAAATCCAAAATGAAATTCTTCGTAAGTATATCGCCGGTCGAGGAGCTGCAAAGGAATACTCCGACAGCCACCTCGCGCCTTAGACTGAAGGACACCTTTGGATTAAATTGTCAACTTTACATTTGTAGGTCGCTTTCGCTTGCTTGTTGGCTGTCGCCGTTGCTGTCGAAGAGGTCGCAGTCCTCAAGAACGTTGCCGATGTTGGAGTCGATAGCTACAACTACGCCTATGAACTTGGAAACGGTGTGGCTGCCAGCGAATCTGGTGCATTGACCGGACCCGAAGAATCCATTGTAAGTTGGCCCCAGAAGAGTTTGGTTTGTTCAAACGTGTAATGTGTTTTTTCTTCCCTCTTCTTCAAGGTTGCCCATGGTGATTTCAAATTCACTTCCCCCGAAGGCGAATCTTTCAATGTGCAATATGTTGCTGATGAAAATGGTTTCCAACCCTCCGGTGCACATTTGCCAGTTGCCCCTGAAGTACCAGTCCTCATCCAGAGGGCCCTCGCATACTTGGCCGCCCACCCCTATGTCGAGAAGCCTTAAGCTGTTTGATTAGTCATCTAAGATTAAAATAAAAAGTTTTGTTGTTTAAAACAAAGTTGTTTCAAATTTGTTGAAGGATTTAGCGATGTGTATATGAATAGGACCTTTTAGATGATGGAAAATCGATGAAGGATGTTCCTCGCAGCAATTCGTCGCCCTTCTTTCACCATTTCCACAATTAGTCATCGTTGCACAGGTTCAATTTAATACGGAAGACATTGCGCCATTTTTATAATCATTTTTAGTGTCATCTATTTATTTACCTTAACTTTTCGAACTCACAATGGCGAGATTTTCCATACAAATTGGCATACTGTGAACTACAAAATATAAAAGGTGAGGGTTAAAAATTATAAAGAGTAAACGGTCCATTGAATCAAAGAGCGGTCCACTCAAGCTCAAAAATATCGACGTGCAGTCAAACAGTCTTGTACATTACGATAAAGATAAAACCAGGTGACCATAAACGGAAGACCGGATTTTAACGAGACGCTCAAGAAACCTACAGTAGACCCCGGAAAAATCACTTTTGTTGTTTAGCTGGCATGCCACCCAAGAACCTCCTTTTAGTCGTAGGGCTTCCGGAAGCCAAGAATGTCGGCTGCAGTCTACAAATTTAGCAGACCTTAAGTTAGTTGAGCAGTTATTAGAGAGCCTTCTCAAAAAGTCTATAAGAGGTTTACTAAATAATTACGGTGCCCCTCTGTCAAAGTGGGTACTCATTTGGGTATTTAAAAATAAAGTTGCATGTCAGCTTACGGCATCCAGATGTCCCTTAAGCACGTCTTATTGAGTGGGAAGGTCTAAAATGTTAAATGGAAATGCTCTCGAAAATTAATTAATTTTTTTTTTGGAATAAGTGGTAAAAATAAATAACAAATACAACATGTTACCTACAACAGGAGGACAACACAGAATGTTTACTACTACTAGTCACTTTTTTGTTTGTTTTTAATTTGGCATTGTTTTTATTTCGGTGTAGTAGGTACTTGTTTCTATAATAATCCACAAACAATAACTTTCTTAAGAAATAAAAAATATGTTAATAACAATCGAGATAACCGTCAATATCAACTGGTTTATTTTGAAACTAGAATCATCTGCTAGTTCTCGAATGTAAGCTGGCGCATTCATATAAATAGCGTGACAATCCAATTCGCAATTATAAGTTGATCACCTCAGTGAGAAGAAGAACAACCCACCACAACCAAATCAATATGAAATTCTTTGTAAGTAAGAATCGGGACCAGCCGAGGAATACTCCAATCAGCACGCTTCGGATATGGCAACACTTGGATTAAAACTTTGTACTTGCAGGTTGCATTCGCTTGCTTGTTGGCTGTAGCCGCAGCTATCGATGATGTCCCAGTCCTCAAGAACGTAGCTGAAGTTGGAGTCGATAGCTACAACTACGCCTACGAACTCGGAAACGGAGTTTCAGCCAATGAAGAGGGTTCATTGACCGGACCTGAGGCATCCATTGTAAGTTTTACAGTAGAGTCCAACAAATCGAATTTACTAAGAATTTGCTCTTTTTTTAGGTCGCTCATGGAGGATACAAATGGACTTCCCCCGAAGGCGAGTCTTTCAACGTTGAGTATGTCGCTGATGCTGCTGGTGGTTACCAACCCACCGGTGCTCACATTCCACAAACACCAGTCCTCATCCAGAAGGCACTCGACTACTTGCTCGCCCATCCATACGTCGAGAAGTCATAAAGTGATCCCGAGTCGGTAAATGTTTTAAATAAAAGTTTCTTGTTGAATGATTGACTTTTTATTATGGCGATACTTTTCTCTTAAAAAAAAAGGGTATTCACGAGACACTCGGGCAAAGTCACGTCCGTTGCAAAGTTTGAAGGCAATAGTTGGGAAGACCAAGTTTTTGCGTTTATATTGGCTTGGAAAGCAGGCTCTATTAACCATGAGATTTAGATTTGTTACCAACACTTTCTTAGCTACAAATAACAAAATTAATATTGACGCTTTCTCTAGCAAGTTTAAATAAATCGTTTAAAATTTTCAACAGAAACGGTGGTCAACAGTCTTATAGAACTTTTCACATTTATCTTAAAATAAGATATTTAACAAAACGAAACTGAGATTGCATATTGTTTCAATGAAAAGTGATGAAAAAATATGCAATCTTAATTGTAATAGAAAATGAATAAGTACTGAATAGCTTCATATTAGAAATAATTGGCAATTGAGCAATATATTTATGCGTGTTGCAATAGTAAGATACAGCCTGTTATTCTAAAGAGTAAGTGGCTCATGTTCCATCATGTGGATATGGCCTCAAACCAACTTTTGTTGTACTTTTGGATACCTACCTATCTATACATCACAGATAACTTGTTAGAAGCAACTTGTTTAACTAATACTAATTAATTTCTACTTTAAAACATATATGTCAAAGTTAAGCCAGTCTAAAAGTGGCAGTGCGTATAAAAAAGTGTAATTTGACTGCGCCGTACTTATATTAAATTTAAGTCCCAACTTTAAATTTATGGAAGCTCACAACTTCGAAATTCGTATGGAAAATATAGCCATTGTGAACTACTTAAACTTAAAATCGGAACAAAAAATGTTTATTAGCAATGCCCATTGAGTTGTTTTTTTATTTAGCTTTAATAAAAATATTTATTTCTGCACAGGTGATACAAAAAGC
The DNA here is from genome assembly GCA_963082955.1 of Cheilosia grossa. Taxonomy (NCBI): domain Eukaryota; kingdom Metazoa; phylum Arthropoda; class Insecta; order Diptera; family Syrphidae; genus Cheilosia; species Cheilosia grossa. Next base: position 46,385,296 of record OY720148.1, on the reverse strand, counting down.
TAGCTCCATGTTTTTTTATGTTTAGATTAGGTTTCGGGTGCCTTTAACTTTATTACGAGCCTATTTAGGTCAAAGCGTCGAAGATAATAAGTCTAACCAATACAAATTTCAAGTTCTGACTTCAAATTTAAGTAGTTCACAGTGACTAAGAGTATATTTTCCATAAAAATTTCGCAATTGCTTGCTTCCGTAAATTTAAAGTCGAAACTACGATTTGATATAAGTACAGCGCAATGGCGACGATAATTAACCAAACGCATACTAAAATAATATGAAAGTCACCTTCTTCTGACTATCATTTGTCGCCCATGTCTTTCTTTTAAAACTAAATTGCTTAAAATATTTTTTTCCACGAATCTTTTTATTTAAAATCCATTATTGACTCAATAAGAAATGGTATGCATCTACTTTTTGTTTCTAAATTTATTATTACGTATTTTTTCTTGTAGCCTTGGCTAACGAAAAATAAATATGCCGTGCATCTGTGGGAATTTATATAATTAAAAAATAGATATCATCAACAAGAAATAAAATCCCATTTGCATGTACTTGTACATAATGAAATACAAATACGCAATAATTTATTTTTTTAACAACAGAAGTTTACTTTTTAACATTAAATCACTTTCGAAAGATTGTCGTTGTTTATGACTTCTCAACGTATGGATGGGCGAGCAAGTAGTCGAGTGCCTTCTGGATGAGGATTGGGGTTTCTGGTGCGACTGGCAAATGGGCACCGGAAGGTTGGAAACCATTTTCATCAGCAACATATTGCACATTGAAAGATTCGCCTTCGGGGGAAGTGAATTTGAAATCACCATGGGCAACCTTGAAGAAGGGGGAAGAAAAAACACATTACACGTTTGAACAAACCAAACTCTTCTGGGGCCAACTTACAATGGATTCTTCGGGCCCGGTCAATGCACCAGATTCGCTGGCAGCCACACCGTTTCCAAGTTCATAGGCATAGTTGTAGCTATCGACTCCAACTTCGGCAACGTTCTTGAGGACTGGGACATCATCGATAGCTGCGGCTGCGGCTGCGGCCAACAGGCATGCGAAAGTGATCTACGAAAGTAAAAAGTTGTAATCCAAAAGTGTGTTTTAAGTTCAATAGTCTTTCATAAGAGCAGTCCTTGGTGATCCTTTTTCATCAATACTTACAAAGAATTTCATATTGAATTTTGTGGGTTGTTCGTCTAACTGATGTGATCAACTTATAATGGGAAAGTGGATCTCTGCGCTATTTATATCAAATATGTTGGCCTGCATTCGAAATTCCGTTAAATATTCTAGTTTCTACATAAACCAGTTGAACGATTTGTTTGTCTAAATGCAGAGCCATTTAATTTGTTGCAGTGGAATGGATATCCGCCAGAATTGGAATTATTCATTCAATTTTTAGACAAGTTATTCAAATTGATAAAGGCTCTAAGGGAAAGATAATCGACTTATTTACACTGCAGAATTTATTTAATTCTATTTATTTATAGATAGAATTAAAGGTTCAGCTCTCACCTGACGTTAATTACACTGGACATATAGAGAGGTGTGGGAGCACTTCAAACAATGGGGGGCAGCTCAATATATGATGTGGGAAATATTTTCGGAAGCAAGATACTTTCCACTGAAAATTGGTATAAATAGTTGATTTGTGTTTCTCGAGCACAATTAAGTTCCATTTTGATTTGTCAAATTATTAATTTACGGTTTTAGCAAAGAAACAAGTATGCAAGCGTATTTTTCCCAGCATCATCATATTAACTGTCATACCAATCGGAGCATCCCTTATTTCGATCTTATTCTGCGTTTCAGAAATATTTCTATCTCTTATGAAAAAATTGTCAGGATCTTCTGTTTGTTTGTGAGCTTGAAACCTTTAACAAGTTGGACCTTTGGCTATGTCGTGCATTGTCACGACTGCTTCAAGTGAGTGCACTTGGTCAAAACGAAGTGCTCTTTCTGACCATCTTCAGCTTACCATGTTACTCACGTAATTCTTAAATATCAGCCACGATTGCAATCGATCTCGAAAGTGGCTCTGGCCACTCATCGACAGCGCTGTATTTCGTTTGCTCTGTCGGAGCGGAACGAAAAGACGTGAAACAATGATTTTCTGTTGAAATGCGCAGATGGCCCTATGATTTTGAAAGAACACCCGAGAGACTGGTGTAAGCTGTGAGTATGAACTACCTCCACACAGCAAACGAAATTGTGGGCACATTAAGTGCCAGATATTTCCAATATTTAGTCTCCTTGATGACAAGATGAGAGCTATGAATATGAACAACAACCTGGCTGAGTCCAGCATAATCAAAAGGCATGCCGATAGTGTTGCTAAACTCCTAATTTCAATAAACATGTGGACAACAACGCCATAGTGGAGATCTGTGTTCTATATCGGGCTTTACCTCGCAGTGGGAACCGCTGTTCTATTCCGCCAATCGAGGTTGCAATACCCCTGCTCCAATACATTGTATGGATTCAACTGACTCAAGTGCCTCAGCCACACACATAATGCCAGTAAAATCAATTTGCGAATGGCAACCCTAGTAACCATCAATCTTCACTGGCATCGGCCACTTACAAATACGCTTTATCAAATAAAATTACACACTTCTCCATCAGTCACTAGCTCCTCCCGCGCCATCGTATCGCCTGCGCAGAGCGCTCTATCGCACACTAGCCATCTAAACGGAATGTACAGTGTACACTCACTTAACACCGGCGGGCGGCGCGCGGGGCCAACATGAATGTGGCATCAGCTTTGCATTCGTTCAACGATATCCACCCGGTCATGATGATGATAGACTAAAGGTAATCAAGTGCTCTTTAGAGCACAAATGAGACATTACTGCACACCAGCCACAGCCATCGCGGTTGCGGCGAGAAAGAGAGGACGCAACCATCCGTCAGCCAGGAACCATAGTTACAATGAGCATCAACCTGTTCACTGCTGGAGATCACACAAGTCAAGCATATAACAATAACGACGACTCCACTGATCCGTAATGCGATCGTGAATGTGGCTTCAATTTCATTCAGAACTTGAGAGTGATTTGCCATCTTCGCCAACGAATTCCAATGGAGCAACCCATTGTTCTAACTTTTTCAACCGGCAGCTACTACCGATGATCACATGCAAATCCACACCAAGGATGGTGTTCATTGAAAAGCACTTCGGAGTATTTTTTGTCTCTTTGCTTGCTCGTGACAGAATAATGGCCTCTGATGCTTTGAATCGTCTTTATACAGTTTTATAGGTCAAGTTTGTGTCCCAGCGGTATGTGTGCGGTTAGTCCCTTTTGCAGACAAAACAAAGAAAGCCACTCGGACTCGTTGCCACTTTCGATTGAAGTCAGTATAGTGGGTATGCAAATTTCAGCTTCAGACAGCAAACGTTAACAGATGCAAATATTCCGATAATTTCATAATCGTCGGACGCAGAATCATCAACGATCTACGTGATGTTCAGGCAAAACAAGTCAAACTGGACCAATGACTCTGGTGACACTGAGTGTTTGTAACTGTGCCTCAAACGGATGTGGACATGAACGCATTGCTGCTACCGATTGTAAACACAAAAGCCTCGTCTTTTGCTGAAGCTATTTCACCTGGCAGGCGTGCACCCTTCGGTTTCTAGGGTGTACTCCCTTCTTTGAAAAATAAAATAAAATCTAAAACCTGTCTTGCCTAGTCAGCTGAACGTTGACAGGTTTCTGCCGATAGTCAATAAAACAGGTATATCTTTGCCGAAATCTAGATGTAACCTGCATGAGAGAGATTTATATAAATTGGGTGGAGATCCACTTTGCGGTCATCACTTCAGTAAGATAACACAGCAGATCACCTCACCAAACCAAAAATGAAATTCTTCGTAAGTATGCGGTTGCAAGGACCGTCCAAGGAAAAGCATGTCAATCGGATTTTCATAAACGGTGTATTTTGTAGGTCGCATTCGCCTGCCTGTTGGCCGTAGCCGCAGCTATCGATGATGTCCCGGTCCTCAAGAACGTTGCCGAAGTTGGAGTCGATAGCTACAACTACGCCTATGAACTTGGAAACGGTGTGGCTGCCAGCGAATCTGGTGCATTGACCGGGCCCGAAGAATCCATTGTAAGTTGGCCCCAGAAGAGTTTGGTTTGTTCAAACGTGTAATGTGTTTTTTTCTTCTCCCTTCTTCAAGGTTGCCCATGGTGATTTCAAATTCACTTCCCCCGAAGGCGAATCTTTCAATGTGCAATATGTTGCTGATGAAAATGGTTTCCAACCCTCCGGTGCCCATTTGCCAGTCGCACCAGAAACCCCAATCCTCATCCAGAAGGCACTCGACTACTTGCTCGCCCATCCATACGTCGAGAAGTCGTAAAGTGTGAATTTTCTAAGTCATTAGCGTTAAATAATTGTCTGTTAAAATAAATATGAAACTTTTCCTGTGAATCGATCAGTTTTGTCATATCTTGTTTTTGAACTCAGTCCTTGGTCTGCCCCAAATAGATAAATGGTAACCAATTGGTTAATGTAAGCAAATCGGATGTTTCTCATCGCATCATACTGCGCAGATTTTTGAGGTGACAAAAATTCAAGAAGTACGTTTGTAAATAGGTGATGATTTTTACTAAGAGAATGGATGAGAATTGTAAAAATATTCATGAGAAGAAAATGACGACTTTCTTTAAAGTTGTGGTTCGTTTTCTGATTTGAAATTTACGATAATAATTTGTATACCCAATAAATCAATCTAGGATTAGCTTGTAGCATGTTCATGTAGCGAAATTCTTCCTCGCTGTAATGGGACTGTACATTTTGCGGCTATAAGGCGTTTGTCGAGAGTATGTTATATCGCTATTTGGTATCTAGAAGCGGCTCCGCGAAATAGAGCCCCAGGAAAGAACACCTAAAAGTAAAAATGGACTAAAACTCTAAAAATACGCATACTAAACAACAACAACAAAAATTGTCTATATTTTCCGGGTGCAGTTTCACTTTTTGTGGGCTAATTTAATTTTTAATTAAAAAATAACACATAACTGAAAAAATTGCATATTTATTTATTTATTGATATTTTTTTGCTCGCTTATGGTTTTCAACGCGAGTCTAACATTTCACATTAAATATAACAATAATATAAGCGAGTAATAGAATAAGTGAAAAAAAATGCGCGTTGAAAACCATTATCCTCATTTCACTGGGCGCCTAAATTCTTTATGAAAATTTACCACAATTTTGGGCCCTTATTTCATTTATACTTTTGAAGATAAGAACACGCAGAAAATCACTTAACTAAGATTATCCAACTTTAGAAAAAAACAAGTAATACTAATAATGACCAGTAGAATTCACGCTTTTTTGTAAACGCACACGAAAGCACGGAGTAAACTTGGAACTCAAGTCCTGACGAAGCCGGTTTGTCGCAAATATTTTTCCTAAATTTGTTTAGAACTTGAGTTGGATGAAATGGTGAATTCAAAATCGTTTAAAAATACAGAAATACTGTTTTGAATGAACATAATTCTTTATAGTTAACAAAAAAAAAAATACCTCGTGTGAACGTAGCGAATCCGAATTTATGCGTATTTTTTTTTTTTTTTTTTGTCATTCAGAACAAACAACCTCCTGAGAGTTGAACCATGTGTGACCGGCCTTAAAAGTCTAAGCCCATAAAATCCTTCAGCACAGCAGCTTATGGACGGTGACCCAGCGCACGTGACGGATGCGGATTCGACTTGTCACAGCGTGAGAGGAAGAATTAAGAGAATGACAGAATTGTCATCTGCTGTCACCAACCGCATGCGACTACGGACTGCTGGTTCCGACCAATCAGCATGAACTTGTAAGTCATTTTCGAGACCATTTCCTTAAAACATTTTTTAGATTTATTTTGGAAATCTTATACAGTAGTACCTCGATAAAGTGAATATCTGTGAAATGTGAATCGGCTAAATTTTACATTGTCATCTTTATAATATGAACTTCCGAAATTTTCAACCTCTAAAATGTGAATTTTTACTGTAAATTTTTCATATTTCTATTGTTTCTCTTGCTTCTTTTGCTTATTTACATATTTTCTTTTGGTTTTTATTCTGAATTAATAAATATTGAAACGGTACTTTAAAAAATCATTTCGTGCTGTTTTGAATGGATTTGAAAATCGTTTCAAGCAGCTTAGTAAGTACTGAAACAATGTTCTAGTAATGTGAATCTCTCAAAAACCCGAAAACGCCTTGTTTTAATTAGTTCCCATTATCGAGAGACTACTGTAGTACGTTTATTTAAAAAAAAACCCAAAAGAGTACCCACTTGTACAGAGCGGTCGAGGAGGCAGCTGACAATTTTGGCTTCCGGAAGCCCCACGTTTAAACGGAGGTTCTTAGGTGGCATTAGCTGCCCAACAACAAAAGTAATTTTGCGGGGGTCTGCTGTAGGTCTTTTGAGCATCTCTTTATGTTCCAGTCTTCCGTCTAGGTAACCTAGTTTTATCCATATTTAGTCTCTATATCCTTATGTACAAGACTGTTGGACTGCACCTCGATATTTTTGAGCTTGATTGAACCGCTCTTTGATTCAATGGACCGTTTACTCTTTATAATTTTTAACCCTCACCTTATATAATTTGTAGGTAACAATATGCAATTTGTTTGGAAAATCTCGCCATTGTGAGTTCGAAAGTTAAGCCTGTGCACTAAAAATGATTAGTAGTATTGCCCAATGTCTCTCGCCTTAAATTCAAAGGATACAACGATAACTAAAGGCTAGTTGTGGAAATCGTGGAGGAAGAGCGAAGAATTGCTGTTTTTGCGGTATCGAGGAACATCCTTCTTCGATCTTCCAGCATCTAGCAGGTTCTTATTCACACACATCGGTAAATCCTGTCAACAGTTCCATCCAAGAGCTGTAGGATTATCGCCGCTCTAGCCTTGGTATCGATCAATTTGCCCCCAAAAAAAAAATGTTAAACAACTTTGTTTTAAACAACAAAACTTTTTATTTTAAACTTAGATGGCATATCAAACAGCTTAATGCTTCTCGACATAGGGATGGGCGGCCAAGTAGTCGAGTGCCCTCTGGATAAGGACTGGGGTTTCAGGTGCGACTGGCAAATGGGCACCGGAGGGTTGGAAGCCATTTGCATCAGCAACATATTGCACATTGAAAGATTCGCCTTCGGGGGAAGTGAATTTGAAATCACCATGGGCAACCTTGAAGAAGGGGGAAGAAAACACACATTACACGTTTGAACAAACCAAACTCTTCTGGGGCCAACTTACAATGGATTCTTCGGGTCCGGTCAATGCACCAGATTCGCTGGCAGCCACACCGTTTCCAAGTTCATAGGCGTAGTTGTAGCTATCGACTCCAACTTCGGCAATGTTCTTGAGGACTGGGACATCATCAATAGCTGCGGCTACGGCCAAAAGGCAAGCGAATGCGACCTACAAAATACACCGTTTATGAAAATCCGCTTGATATGGTCCCTGCGTCAATACTTACGAAGAATTTCATTTTTGGTTTGGGAGGTGATCTTCTGTGTTATCTTACTGAAGTGATGATTGCAATGTGGATATTCATCCAATTTATATAAATCCGAGGCATCCATTCTAGACATCGCCAGTGGTTCTTGTTTAGTAGACTATCGGATGAAACCTGTCAACGTTTTGTTGCCTAGACGAGTATCACTTTCAGGCCATTTTTAGCTCAACATTGCAGTGGCCTATGATTGGTTGAACTGCAAAAAATTATTGAAGTTAACAGGGTGTTTCGGTTTGTGTAGTAAATATTCATGAGATTCTTTTTTTTTCGAGTGAGTGGGGGAAACACTTGCAAGACAAGTCTTAGAAGAAAACTCACACGAACAAGGCTCTCTTTGTCTTAAATAAATTTTCCAAACTTCACATTCGAAGTCTATTTGCGGGAATATTATATCGTGCGGCAATCCCGTGGAACCTGATCTGAATCTGATACCATTTGTATCCACAGAATCCACGGTTAATTAGATAATCAAAATTCGCGAAAAAGCCAAATTAAACATTCAGCTCCGATGATAAAAACAAACTATTCCGGTTTAGTGAATCCACCTTCTGTGCCATAAATATGCGAAGCTTAAACGCGTCCTACGTATTCACGACACATAATCCAGCAACGGGACTAACCGGAATCAAGTGGCATTTTCATAAATATCGACTTCGCATACGACTCGTGTCGTATTTAATATTTGCTACTATTTAATATAAATAGAGTATAAACTTAGCTGACAGTTATAAGTTGATCACCTCAGTTAGAAGAACAACCCACCAATTCAACATGAAATTCTTTGTAAGTTAAGAATCGCCAGCAGCACCTGAAACTTGGATTACAATTTTGTATTTTCGCAGGTCGCCTTCGCTTGCCTTTTGGCCGTAGCCGCAGCCGCAGCCATCGATGATGTCCCAGTCCTCAAGAACGTTGCCGAAGTTGGAGTCGATAGCTACAACTACGCCTATGAACTTGGAAACGGTGTGGCTGCCAGCGAATCTGGTGCATTGACCGGACCCGAAGAATCCATTGTAAGTTGGCCCCAGAAGAGTTTGGTTTGTTCAAACGTGTAATGTGTGTTTTCTTCCCCCTTCTTCAAGGTTGCCCATGGTGATTTCAAATTCACTTCCCCCGAAGGCGAATCTTTCAATGTGCAATATGTTGCTGATGAAAATGGTTTCCAACCCTCCGGTGCCCATTTGCCAGTCGCACCAGAAACCCCAATCCTCATCCAGAAGGCACTCGACTACTTGCTCGCCCATCCATATGTCGAGAAGTCGTAAAATGGACCTTGTTTGAGTCTTTTGTTGTTAAAAATAAAAATAAAAATTGTTTTCAAAATGCGGTTGTCCTTCTTTCTGAATGAACGATGGGGACATTCCTGAAAATTGTATAATTCCACTCGAATTACATTTTAACTCCAATTGCTTCCTATTTCGCACTTTGGCTACCAACTCGTGGACAAGTGCCCTCATTACCTTCAACCAGAACGCACTTCACACATCAAGTGGCGAAAATTTCATCCCACAGGGTAACACATTCCGTTGGCTAGAGATGTCACTTTAATCACTTTTCCTTTCTGCGATAAAGAAGCATACAAAAAAGTCCAATTCTTGTTTAATTAATTATCGTTTTTTTGTTTAAATTGAATTCGACCACCAAGTGACATTTTGGAGCGCCTCCAAAACAGGCACTACACCGTGGTATTAATTTATTCAGTAAAATAATATTTGCATAAACTGACGAGCATATTCGGGCATTGTTCGGTGCCCGTTGGCGAATCCAATAACGTCTCGCTTGTGTAGCTGCTTCGCCCTACCAAAAACTAGTATTTTTTTATTACTACTGGCATAAATTTACTTGAACGTCAAGTGTTGGCTGGTTTTGCGGCAGAGAAAGTGTCGTGATTATTGTCAAAATTTGAAATCCCTGACAGTTGGTATAAAAAGCGTGAGGATGCACTTTGCAGTCATCACTTCAGTTAGATTACAGAAGCTTGTAACAACCAAATCAAGATGAAACTACTCGTATTCGTAAGTAGCTATAGACAGGGCAAACTTGGACACCTGAAATTGATCAGAATTTGTTTTTATAGGTTGCTTGCTTATTGGCGGCTGCCGCTGCTATCGATGAGGTGTCGGTACTCCGCAATGAAGTGGATGTCACAGCCGACGGCTACAACTACGCCTATGAACTTGGCAATGGAATTTCGGCTAGCGAGTCTGGCACCTTGAAAGATCATGAGGCAATTGTAAGTCGGACTATGTAAGGACAATTTGAAAAGTATCCAACATCTGTTTGTCTTCTAGTCGGCGCATGGTCAATTCAAGTTCACATCCCCCGAAGGCGAGTCCTTCAGTATTGAATACATTGCCGATGAGAACGGTTTCCAACCGTCGGGTACACATTTGCCAGTCGGACCTGAAATTCCAATTCTTATCCAGAAATCGCTGGACTACTTGGCCACCGCTAAGCCGTATGTCGAAAAGGAAAGCACAGCTAAGATCTAAGGGATTCAAGGTGAAAAAATAAATTTGAATAGTATCTATTGAAGAACTCTATTTTTCGCATTCCTCAAAAAATCCTCCGAAGACTGTTGGCAAGAACGGAGGTCTAAAGCGAATTGCACACGACGTTTTTGTCAAATAAAGCTTAGTACGCTGCTCGAGCTAAGCTAAATTTTATCCAGTCTCTAACTTTTCTCTCCAAACATCAGCTAAAGTCTTAGCTAAATTTTTACGTAGAGAGCGCCGTGGATAAATGTGACAAAAAACAGCTGTTCTTGGAAAATAACTTACTTCAAAAATTCAAATGTCTCTGATTTCATCCATTTCCAATTCTATGTACTCCTCGTCGAGCTATTTATTCAAAAAACTCATCTTTGCTTACATCTACCATTCTTCGCAGTACAAAAACGAAAAAAAAACAAGAGAACACTACGATCTGTCAAAATTTAGCTTGAGAAAATATCCCGACCCATTAAATGGACGCGCTAAATCTTGACAGATACATGAAGTACATTCTGAAACAAAAGTTTGATTATTTAGCTCGAGCTGCGTACCACTCAACTAAATGGGTTCGCTTAAATTTACTTACTTACTTACTTAAGGTGGCGCTACAGTCCGGGGTGGACCTGGGCCTCAACCAATACGCCTCTCCAGTTAGCGCGATCTTTGGCTAACTGCCTCCAGTTGCGCACTCCAAGTTGGTTGAGGTCCCCTTCCACTTGCGCGCGCCGCCTAAGGCGAGGTCTTCCTCTACTGCGTTGTCCCTCCGGGTTGGAATCGAAGACTCTTCGGGCCGGAACGTTGGTGTCCATTCGCTCTACATGTCCTAACCATCTTAGACGACTAATGCATACTTTTCTGACCAGGTCGATGTCGCTGTACAGCTCGTAGAGTTCGCTGTTAAATCTTCTCCTCCAAAGCCCGTCAACTCAAACGGGACCAAAAATCACTCGAAGAATTTTGCGTTCGAAGCGACTAAGATGATCCTCATCCGTCTTTGCTAGGGTCCATGCTTCTGCGCCATAGAGCAGGACAGGGATGATGAGGGTCTTATATAGAATCTCCTTAGTGCTTCTTGACAAGGCCTTACTAATCAATTGCCGTCTTAGGCCAAAGAAACAGCGGTTGGCAAGTGTGATTCTTCGCTTGATTTCTGATGTGATGTCATTGTCAGAGTTTATAGCGGAGCCGAGGTAGACAAAGTCCCTAACTACCTCAAAGTTATAGCTGTCTATCGTGACGTTCTGTCCGATTCGTCGGTGTTGTGTGTCCCTTCTTGTTGACAGCATATATTTTGTTTTACCCTCATTCACCACTAAACCCATTTTTGCCGCTTCTGTACTAATACTTGCAAACGCACCAGTGACAGCTCGCTGTGTTCTGCCAACAATGTCAATGTCATCAGCGTATGCAAGCAGTTGCACAGACTTTTGGAAAATTGTGCCTCTGGTGTTGGCTTGTGAGTTTCGCACAATTTTCTCAAGAATGATGTTGAAGAAGTCACATGACAGCGCGTCGCCTTGTCTAAATTCTTTATTGACATTAAAGGTCTCGGTGAGATGCTGAGACGCTTCGTAGGCCCTTCTCGACGTTTTGTCGTTCGAGAAAGTGGGGCCTCATCTTCCCGATATCCCGCAGAAAAGGTGTCCCAAAAACCAAGTCAACTAAACCGCATTTTTGAGTTAAGACAATTTAATTTTTATAAGGCATTATAGGCTCCTTTAAGCAGCCGCAGTGCCAGAGCCCGTTGAAGACTCTCCCGCTTCAAAATCCAATTTAAATTTAATGGTTTCCAAATGTAAAATATCTTATATCGATCGTTGATTTGTTTAAAAATGAGTAGGTATGCAAATTATAGATTCTTACACGTGCTTAAATAACTGTAGAACAAGAGAGGGACTCATACTTTTGAAAAAGTGGGCTCAAAGAGATCCAGCTGCGGTCGCAAAACAGTCTTCAAAACTCCAGTTCTTCAAAATATTTCTTAACAAGTCTCAATCGAATCTATTGACACCTCCTTTCCGTTTCAAATGAACCCTGCAAGACTTGTGTCGTTTGAACACAGCTCACATCATAAAGTTCAATCAGATCCTCCGACTGAAAACATTAATGGCAATCACTTCGAGCAAGTCGAAAAACAAAACGATTAGCACGCCTATCACAGAACTCGTACACATGTACACCCAGCTATCTTAGAGCATCTTATTTTATGCTCTTGTCAAGCTTTAATATTATAATTTCGCCGCCATCTCTAATCGCAAAACACCGTCACATCCATTCATCACAAAAACGTGAGTGGCATTCCCTATGACATCCCATCCACCAACCATACAGCTCATCAGCATCCCTGCGAATATACTAAATTATACAGAGAGATTGCGTGCCGTTGATGTCGCTTTCTCGGTGTCGGAACCTTTCTCATATTCGCGCAACACTCCACGCTGAGAGATACTAATCGAGCAATTCCCAGAGCTTAACCTTGAGCGGATAGTTCCCCTCCAAGTGTCTGCCTTTTTTCAGTACCGCAAGGTGCAATGCCTGCCCAAATGCCTGTCTATACCTCGGATATTTGTCAAATTTAACCCACCGACTCTACACCTCCTCCCTACCCAGCCAGCCTCAGCGATCAAAGTGTGGAATGGAAAAGAACCCACAAAAGCCTGGGTATTACCTCATCGGCACTCACTACACTCTACATAGGTACTAATTTTACCTCATAAAGGTGACTGACACCTGAATCGGTTTCTGAGGCTGGCCCGCCTGCCGCATGGTAATAGATTCATAGTCAACATGCTCATTGAATTTTATTACCTACAAATGTCACATGAGAGTGGTGCGCGAGAATCGTCTGATTTACATGCGCAGTCGCAGATGCGCGGGGTGGTCTAATGAGTGTGTTCCATACGCTATGCACTGATTCTCATCATGGCTATGGTATTTCCGTTTCCGACGAATATGTATCTAGTTGCATGCCGAAGGCCACGCAAGTGTGATTATTTTCATGTCACAATCGCGCGAGTTTCAGACATAGATGCAGACTTGGGTAAGCATTGCAGTTGGGAATATCTGCGAGCTGCTGTTCCAAATTTCACTCCTGCACCGAGAGATGGCGGTGTTTATATATAACGATGAATTGTTTTCTGTGCAACTGTCAAATACGGAGGCTGCTAATTATAACCCCAGTAAGCTTTTAATAAAAATTGCATTGCGTGGATTTTTCGGAAGCTGCGACCTGTGTTTCAAATGCCAATGGGCGACATAAATTCACAGCTTGTCTGAACTTCCATGGAAAAGGGTCACATAATTGAACAAGTAGTCGGATGAGAGGACCATGCAAGATGAATCTTCGGCTTCGATCAAAGTAACGCCTTTTTATTTATTTTGACAGCAAGACTGTTTCGCATAATTGGAGATGCGGGCCTAATTTATTGCTCTCCCCTTAATCCAAGGTGAACAATTTTTGGGCACTGTTTTGACACGATTTCGAGGTGGTGCTAGTTTTCTGATTTATAGAATGGCTGCCGCGGGTAATTGTTGGATTTATTCGCGCAATCAGTGACTGGACGTATTTAATCTTCTGATTGAAACACCGGATTAAGATACACCGTGCTGTGAGCTTTTTATATTCCAAGGCAGATGGATGAAGGTAGTAAATTTGTAAAATGGACTACAATTATCGTAGGACTTGTTGTCTTGGTAATTATTGTATAAAAACATCCAGTTATTGGGCGTTTCTAGTCGTAATTTAACTTCCACCAACCACCAGTGTGAGCTGTCAAAGCAATCGATACATGTTGCTCAAAACCGAAATTTTGTATTCAGGATCAGGACTCGGGTGGGTTTTGGCAAGCCACAACTTTTATTAAAATTGTGTAGTGTACCTTTTTGAAAAGGTACTTAAATTGAAAATAAGTATTCCTTGCGCTTTGGAAGCTTTCAACGTATAGAAATGGCTTCCGGAGGTGGTGAACTGACAATTATTTATTGTATTTATTTCTTATAAATGAACGTAGTTCAATATTTGGCAGGTAGAAACTTATCTATTTTCTCCGGAGGAATAAATTTCCTCAAAAATTTGCCAAAAACGCTTTGAAAAGGCCGTCAAAAATCAAGCGGAAAAACGGGTCGAAGAACGTGCCAAAAAACGTCTCAAGGACGTATGAAAAACCCGCTAAAAAATTTAGTAGAAACACATAAAAACCCTCGTTGGAAAAACGCATAAGAAAACACCTAAAAACGTGTTTAAATCCAGCCAAAAGATTTCAGAAAAAGAGCATGAAAAATCTCGTCGAAAAACATGTCCGAAGACGAGTCAAAGAAGCCTCAAAAAACGAATAAAAACCAACCTAAAAATTTCAGAAAAAAACGAATGAAAAGCCTCGTCGAAAAATGCATGAGAAAACGCATGAAAAATTCTCAAAAACCGCTAAAAAAAAAACAGCCAAAGTAAAAACAAAACGCATGAAAAACCTCGTCCAAAACGCGTCCTCAGACGAGTCAAAGACGCTTCAAAAACGCATAAAAAATAGCCAAAATATATCAGAAAAACCGCATGAATGAAACTGACACTAATTACCACT